>RPOG01002087.1:0-108325 GCA_008086565.1 Thalassoma bifasciatum | reverse complement strand
GTATAGTGGAGTATTGTCGAGTATAGTGGAGTATAGCGGAGTATTGTTGAGTATAGTGGAGTATTGTTGAGTACAGCGGAGTATTGTGGAGTATAGTGGAGTATTGAGGAGTATAGTGGAGTATAGTGGAGTATAGCCGAGTATTGTGGAGTATAGTGGAGTATTGTCCAGTATAGTGGAGTATTGTTGGGTATAGTGGGGTTTAGCGGAGTATGGCGTAGTATTGTTGAGTACAGCGGAGTATCGTGGAGTATTGTCGAGTATTGTGGGGAATAGAGGAGTGTAGAGGAGTATTGTCGAGTATAGTGGAGTATAGTGGAGTATCGTTGAGTATTGTGGAGTATAGAGGAGTATTGTGGAGTATAGTTAGATATTGTCGAGTATAATGTAGTATAGTTTAGTATTGCGGAGTATTGTGGAGTATAGTGGAGTATTGTCAAGTATAGTGGAGTATAGCGGACTATTGACAAGTATAGCGGAGTATAGCGGAGTATAGTGGAGTATTGTGGAGTATAGTGGGGTATTGTCGAGTATAGTGGAGTATAGTGGAGTATAGTGGAGTACTGTCGAGTTTAGTGGAGTATAGCGGAGTATAGTGGAGTATTGTCGAGTATACTGGAGTATAGTGGAGTAAAACGTAGAATTGTGGAGTATATTGGAGTAAAGTGGAGTATAGCAGTTTTTTGTGGAGTAAAGCGGAGTATTGTGGAGTATAGTGGAGTATTGTCGAGTATAGTGGAGTATTGTTGAGTATTGTGGAGTATAGTGGAGTATAGTGGAGAATTGTCGAGTATAGTGGACTATAGTGGAGAATAGTGGAGTATTGTGGAGTATAGTGGAGTATTGTCGAGTATAGTGGAGTATAGCAGAGTATTGTTGAGTATAGTGGAGTATTGTTGAGTACAGCGGAGTATTGTGGAGTATTGTGGAGTATTGTGGAGTATAGTGGAGTATAGTGGAGTATAACCGAGTATTGTGCAGTATAGTGGAGTAATGTCCAGTAAAGTGGAGTATTGTTGGGTATAGTGGAGTTTAGTGGAGTATAGCGGTCATAACAACTCATGTCGCCTCATAGCACCTCATAACAGCTCATATCACCCCTTATCTCCTCACATCTTCTCATAACAGCTCATATCACCTCATATCACCTCATAACAACTCATAACACCTCATATCTCCTCATAACACCTCATATCAATCTATTTGTCGAGTATAGAGTAGTATAGTTTAGTATTGCTGAGTATTGTGTAGTTTAGTGGAGTATTGTCAAGTATAGTGGAGTTTAGCGGACTATTGACAAGTATAGCGGAGTATAGCGGAGTATAGTGGAGTATTGTGGAGTATAGTGGGGTATTGTCGAGTATAGTGGAGTATAGTGGAGTATAGTGGAGTATTGTCGAGTTTAGTGGAGTATAGCGGAGTATTGTCGAGTATAGCCGAGTATTGTTGGGTATAGTGGAGTATTGTGGAGTATAGCAGAGTATAGTGGAGTATTGTCGAGTATACTGGAGTATAGTGGAGTAAAGCGTAGAATTGTGGAGTATATTGGAGTAAAGTGGAGTATAGCTGTTTTTTGTGGAGTACAGCGGAGTATTGTGGAGTATAGTGGAGTATTGTCGAGTATAGTGGAGTATTGTCGAGTATAGTGGAGTATTGTTGAGTATAGCGGAGTATAGCGGAGTATTGTCGAGTATTTGGGAGTATAGCGGAGTATTGTCAAGTATTGTGGAGTATAGCGGAGTATTGTGGAGTGTAGTGGAGTATTGTGGAGTATAGTGGAGTATAGTGGAGTATAATGGAGTATTGTCGAGTATAGTGGAGTATTGTGGAGTATAGTGGAGTAAAGGGGAGTATAGCGGAGTATTGTGGAGTATTGTGGAGTATTGTCGAGTATAGTGGAGTATAGCGGAGTATTTTCCAGTATAGTGGAGTATTGTTGGGTATAGTGGAGGTTAGTGGAGTGTAGCGGAGTATTGTTAAGTACAGCGGAGTATAGTGGAGTATTGTTGAGTATAGTGGAGAATAGTGGAGTATAGAGGAGTATTGTCGAGTATAGTGGAGTATAGCGGAGTATAGCGGAGTATAGTGGAGTATCGTTGGGTATAGTGGAGTATAGTAGAGTATAGCGTAGTATTGTTGAGTATAGTAGAGTATCGGGTAGTACTGTTGAGTACAGTAGAGTATAGCGAAGTATTGTCGAGTATAGATCAGTGTAGCTGAGTGTAGCGTAGTATTGTTGAGCATAGTGGAGTATTGTCGAGTATAGGGTGGTATTGTAGAGTATAGTCGAGTATAGCGTAGTATTGTTGAGTATAGTGGCGTTTAGTCGAGTATAGCGTTTTAATGTCGAGTATAGTTGAGCATAGCCTAGTATAGCGGAAACCAACATTGTAAACCAACATTTTTAATGTTGCTATATAAATGAGGTCATTAACACTAACATCACCTTCTTTAAAAATAATGAAGCAGCAGAATAGTTTAAAGACTGCAGATGAAATGTTGCTGGAGCAAACTTTTGGGTTTAAAATTGAATAACATCACTGAGTGAATAAAGTAGTTGAACTCCTGTCGGTCATGTAGCATCTCTGGGTTGGATCCTTCAACATGAGATCAGATCGAGTTTGGCAGCAAGTCTCAGTTTGGTTTCCTTAACAAAATAAAGGCACAACATCTTATGTAATATCTAATACAAGAAAAGAAAATCTGAACTGATAGATGAAAACATTAATTGAAGCAGAAAAATGTATCAAAAAAAACAAAAACACCTCTGCTTCATACACACATTGCAGATTGAAAGCTTTCAGCAGACTTTTTAAGCTTTCAATTCCATCACCAATAATCTATATGAGACATTCTTTTTAAAATAAATCAGATTTAAAAAAGCTTACTGATAAATACAACAAGTTATTTTTGTTTCTTGAGGGAAAAAGGAAGAAACCTTTAGATGGNGAGTATAGCGGAGTATTGTGGAGTATAGTGGAGTATTGTGGAGTATAGTGGAGTATAGTGGAGTATAGCCGAGTATTGTGGAGTATAGTGGAGTATCGTGGAGTATTGTCGAGTATAGTGGACCATAGTGGAGAATTGTGGAGTATTGTGGAGTATAGTGGAGTATTGTCGAGTATAGTGGAGTATAGCAGAGTATTGTTGAGTATAGTGGAGTATTGTTGAGTACAGCGGAGTATTGTGGAGTATAGTGGAGTATTGTTGGGTATAGTGGAGTTTAGTGGAGTATAGCGGTCATAACAACTCATGTCGCCTCATAGCACCTCATAACAGCTCATATCACCCCTTATCTCCTCACATCTTCTCATAACAGCTCATATCACCTCATATCACCTCATAACAACTCATAACACCTCATATCTCCTCATAACACCTCATATCAAAGATATTGTCGAGTATAGAGTAGTATAGTTTAGTATTGCTGAGTATTGTGGAGTTTAGTGGAGTATTGTCAAGATAAGTGGAGTTTAGCGGACTATTGACAAGTATAGCGGAGTATAGCGGAGTATAGTGGAGTATTGTGGAGTATAGTGGGGTATTGTCGAGTATAGTGGAGTATAGTGGAGTATAGTGGAGTATTGTCGAGTTTAGTGGAGTATAGCGGAGTATTGTCGAGTATAGCGGAGTATTGTTGGATATAGTGGAGTATTGTGGAGTATAGCGGAGTATAGTGGAGTATTGTCGAGTATACTGGAGTATAGTGGAGTAAAGCGTAGAATTGTGGAGTATATTGGAGTAAAGTACCAACATTGTAAACCAACATTTTTAATGTTGCTATATAAATGAGGTCATTAACACTAACATCACCTTCTTTAAAAATAATGAAGCAGCAGAATAGTTTAAAGACTGCAGATGAAATGTTGCTGGAGCAAACTTTTGGGGTTAAAATTGAATAACATCACTGAGTGAATAAAGTAGTTGAACTGACAGCCAGTACATCGTAGAGACCCAACCTAGGAAGTTGTACTCTAGTCTAGCTCAAACCGTCGTTCAGAGTCAAACCAAAGGAATTGTTTTATTTCCGTGTTGTAGAATACATTATAGATTATGTTCTTTTCTTTTAGACTTGACTATCTACTTTTGTAATTAACTTCGTCTTTTTACATAGTTTTTTTTGTTTTTGTCCTCTGCTTCATACACACATTGCAGATTGAAAGCTTTCAGCAGACTTTTTAAGCTTTCAATTCCATCACCAATAATCTATATGAGACATTCTTTTTAAAATAAATCAGATTTAAAAAAGCTTACTGATAAATACAACAAGTTATTTTTGTTTCTTGAGGGAAAAAGGAAGAAACCTTTAGATGGGTCAAGTCTCAGAGGGATCCCCCACCAGGACGGCTGAGCATGCAGACGTCAGCTGGTACACACTGTCTCTGGATCCTTTGGGACCTGTCACACATAGAGGAGAAAGATGACCTGTAACATCAGTCATGTTGATGACAAACATTTAAATCTTTGTTCCGGTGAAATCCATTGTTAGTTGGGTAAAGGTGTTAAAGAAGTGAATTGACTGATTAATAGATGTTCATGGTCACGTGCCAGGTAAAGGATCCAGAGGCCTCTGAAGTTGAGTTTCTCAGTGTAGCATGGCTGTGATGAACGGCTTTGGTGAAGTTTAACCGAGGCCCTCGTCTTCTTTGTGGCTCATGAGACACTGCTGCATCAAGATCAAAATATTTATGAATGTTAGAATTAACAATGAGCTTCAAATTTTTTGTGTTGGGGGACAAGAAAACAATGGTTTCTAATTTAAATATTCAAATGCAACTGAGAAATTTCTGAAATACATGAAGCATTATACTTACAGCAGCCATGGCTTTGTGGTTCAAGGTTCTTCTACTGAACACTACCGTGCACCGTAGAGGTGGAGAAAATCCTGGTCGACTTTCTCTTTCTTTTGTCTCTTCTATTATCAAAATTCTATTTTGTTTACATCAAACCATGGGTCCTGTCTAAGTCTCTAAGAATTTGTCGAAGTGACCTGGAGAAGACAAAGGGACCAAGGACTTCAAGAAATAGACCGGAGAAGACAACCCCTGGTTCCTGAAGTTCTTCATCTGGCCTCTTCTGTTGACCTAAATGAGAGAGAGAGAAAGAACAAAGGCTGATACAAACCTGCAGCTATAGAAAACAACTTGAGTTTTCAGTGAAGATCAGCCACACTTAATGGCTTAACTTTGGTACAGCATCAATATTAAAACAGTGTAACAGTCTGACATAATTACAGTGTTCCTCTGATGCTCCTGTCCCAGGTTTCTGCTTTGTTGCCATGTTTGGTTGACTGGTTGGGGAAAGAGATGACACTAATGAGAGATTCTGATGATCAGACTTAACCGTAGCACGAAAAAGGCAAAAGAGTTACATACCAGACCTGGGACCAAGCATGTCTTGGCAAAGCATCTGTGTCACTGGTGTTTATTAACTATGTGATTGACTGTTTGACAGAAGCCAGATCGATTAAGCTTTGCTATTATGGGTAGTTTTGCATTGATTGTTAGGTGGCCATAAAAAGTATTTCAGGAGTAATTTGCTGTGTAGTTTTAATTTCTTTTCTTTTTCTGGTTGCAGTCATCCCTCCGTCCCTCCCTCCCTTCCAGTCATTTTATGGCTGGAGCAGCCAGGCCAAGATGGTAAAACCTGGCTGCAGGGGATGACCTACCTACACCATAACTTAAGGATCAAGTCTCCTAATTTTGTTTTTCATTGTCTTTTCAGTTTTGGATAGAGGGAAAGCTCGGCTGTATATAAAGATTACAGACTCGAAGTTTCAATTCAAATACTTTAAAATTGCTATTTTGAATGCAGACATTTATGATTGTTACATTTCAATAAGGTTCAGCTTAGGTTTTAAAAAGTTTAGTTTCGCAAACTATATGCACAAATCTAAGATGTTAATATGCAGTAGACGGGATTGTGATAACTGTGATAAGTTTGAATAACGCCTGAATGGAGACAGCTCTGCGGTCGAGAGATGAACACCAGATCTAACAGAGTGTTCTTGTCTGTGGTTGCTGTGGTGATTTATTGCTCATATCCTTTTGAGAGAAAGAGTTCAAGAATTGGTTTGTGTGCCATAGACAAAAGATTTTCATTGAAATCTCCACAGACTAAGATTGGGTGATGGTCCATGATTTCTAGCGCGTCAAGTAAACTCTGCAGGTTTGACAAGAATGAGAGCACAGAATAACTGGGAGGTTTGTAAACCGCTGCTATGGTTGCAGGAAAAGGAGCTTCAAGCTTTACAACTGTAAACTCAATATCAGTTGCACCTTGTATGTACTGACGTTCTACAGCACGGATATGATTTTTCACATAGATAGCTACTCCTCCGCCATTTTTGTTTGCCATGTCAGGGTTATTTGTGTAGCACACGTTTCTATTGTGCTTGAACATATTCTAGCCGTCTAAGTGGAGACTTTCAGAAATGAAGGAGCCTCTTAAGTGAGTTTCTGTTAAGCATAAAATGTCTGCAAGACGCAATTCATGATGACTTTTGATGTCATTAATGTGAGCGGGAAGTCCTTCTGTGTTATTTGTGTAGCACACGTTTCTATTGTGCTTGAACATATTGTAGCCGTCTAAGTGGAGAGTTTCAGAAATGAAGGAGCCTCTTAAGTGAGTTTCTGTTAAGCATAAAATGTCTGCAAGACGCAATTCATGATGACTTTTGATGTCATTAATGTGAGCGGGAAGTCCTTCTGTGTTATGGTGAACGACAGTGAGTGTATCTGATCTGTCTAAACTCTTTGTAACATGAAGCAATGGCATTACATGTTCTAGAGAAGCTTCTGTCATGGCAGCAAGAGCGACATTAATTTCAGGGTTAGCGTATATTTTTTTCCGGTCTACATCAAGTATGTGTAATCCACTGAGGGAAGTCACTCAACTCAGAGCTACATAGGCCATGCCAGGTTCAAAGACGTGTTTAAGTGATACAACAGCTGAGGAAGTCGACATACCTTGAACTTTATGAATTGTGCAAGCAAATGCAAGTTTAATAGGACACTATCTACGAACCACACTGTTCTTTTTAAGTTTCTCCTCCTCTCTGCCAATGTAAACTACGTTATCTGTTTACTGCATTTCCATTGTCCAGTTTTAGTCCGAGTTTATCAACGTGTGATGCACCAGTTTTAGTAACAATTTCTGCAACACGAGCAAAAGTCCCGTTGCAAAAGCCAGAAAGGACATTAATGTTTCTGGTTATCATGACACGTGCCCCTATGGCCACTTGAATAGAGTCAGGCAGCTCTTTTTTGGTTCCTTGACATGGTACCGCTCTAATCTCCATTCTTCCTGTTTGAGGATCTTTTTTATAATCATCTGCTTTTATTGTTACTATCTCTGTGTGAAACAGTTGTAAAGATGCAGTGTTATGTTCGTCGACCTCTTTATTAGTTGCATAAATGTGCAGTATGTCTTTTGGACACTGAGCCTGATCAGTAATGGCTTGCGAAAGCAACAATTTGTCTTCCTGTGACAACTGTTCTGACTTTTCTTTGACACGAATCCTGTTCAGCATTTCAGCAAAAGGGACGTCATCTTTCTGCCGCATGATTTCGGTTAATGTGAACATCTGAAAATTATCTCTCCAGAGGTCAATCTGAGTTGGATCATAAACACAAAGAGGTTTAGACTGTCTAACTGGAGGTAACTGGTAAAAATCTCCGACAGCTAGAACTGACATTCCTCCAAAAGGTTTCTGAGTTCCTTTGATTTGTTTAAGTCTCTCATCGATATAAGCAAAGAGAGGTTTGGAGAGCATGGACACTTCATCGATAATTAGAATTTCAGCATTGGACAGCTCTGCTCTCACTTCATCTAGTTTGTTACCGAGGCCTTGAAACGGAGGTTTAAGACTTCTTGGCAGTTTGAGGAGAGCCTGAAATGTTAAATGCAGCAGTGCCAGTGAATGCAGATAACAGGATGGTAGGTTTGGAAATGTCTGCTTCTTCTGCAGTTCGGGGTAATCTGTTTAAGATCTTTGATGCTTCAGCATGTATACATTTTATGAGATGTGATTTACCACAGCCTGCGCCTCCATTGACATAAAAGAAGAACTGTTCTGGATTTAAACCGCAGACACGCTTTAAGCACCAGTCTCTGATGTTATAAAAGAAACACGCTTGTTTTTGGTTTAAGTTCTGATACATTTGGCGTAACAGAGTGGGATCTATGTTGGGGGTCTCTCTGGTTATTGCCATCTCTGAACTTCTGTCTGCCCTGACATCAAATTCTGGCACACTGTCTTGCATGTTTTCATCATGAGGTTCTCTGGCCTCGAGTTCATCAATACATTCTAACCTTTCCACTTCACTTTCAGGAGCAAGGTTACACCACTCGTTTATCATGCCACCATCTTCTTCAAACTCTTGGATGGTGTTTTCAATTTCCTCTCTGTGTTTTTCAAATTTCTCTCTATTTCTATCTCTGGCTGACAGGCTCAGGGTGCTCTGAACCAAAGAGCTGAACACAAGCGTAGTCATAGAAGGACTGGTTTGTGGGGAAGTTTCTGGACTTGAGCTGGTCATCTGATCGATGAGGAAGATACAGTTTCAGTAATGTTCTGTAAAATTCCTCAGGGTTTTTTTCCTGTGAAAAGCGGCAGTATCTGATGATGGCATGATGTTTCTCATTCGATCTCTTTTGTACATAACCCATTTCATTGAGAAGGGGAAAAGCTTTTTTTGCTTTTAGTTTGTTTACCATAAACTAATCTGCAGCTTGAAGCAAAATCAGCCAAACACATCTCCTCAAACTCAGGTGTTTCAGGTCTGCATTTGTATTTGTCGGGTAAAGCACTCATCCAAATGTTCACAGAGTCTGGGGTTTTGTTTTCGAGGAACGACAGTGGGTAACTCATTTTAAGAGCGTTTTCATCTGTCTGTACAAATACGACACTGCGTGTGCACTGTTTCACGCACGAATGCCTTCTGCATTCACAGCAATAAGACTTCCACTCCAGTCTCCCTCTCCTCCTCTCACTCCAATGATTTAAGTGATTGTGCAAGCTTGCTTGTGTTTTTTGTGACCCAAGCTTGGAGGATCATGTGTTTTTCTTGTGCTTTTGTGAGTACCTCTGTCACTTCTTCTACCAGACCCATCAGCCTGATGGCTTTGGTGAATGTTCATGCCCTTTGGTCCACAATCTCTGAAGGATCCAGCGATCCTCCTTATACTATCTATGGTAATGAGCTACTTGAAATGGCTTTACAGTTTCCTCAAATCCAATGGATGTTTACATAAATATGCACTCTCATTGTATAGTTTGTGTTTTTATCCATGCCTAAACAGAAGGTAAAAATGGGTTTACATTTTGTAGTTCTTGTACAATATTAGAAAACTTCCCCCTGAATTTTAGTCATTTGCATTGAATTCAGTTTCTTAATTTACCATTACGAGTCTTTCGTTCAAAAGCTCTGTCAAAGTAAATCCCCTTCTGTTCTTAAGTGGCTACCCATCGCTGCATATTTATTAAAATGTTACATAATTTTATACAATGTAATATATTAAGTTAATTTGAAGGTCACAGTCACAGGATCGTTTTTTCCCTAGGAGCCGGATTTTTTATGTCACGCCGATATCAAAACACAAATAAATTAGATGTACATATTTTACACCTCATAATTATCACTGCAATCACTCCATGGCAGTGCACTTGAGAGCAAGGGGAAGGTGAGAATAATTAAGTTGTGATCCCTTGTTACATAATGCAGATCTTGGGGACTAAGAAAGAAAATAAAAATGAAAAATAAAAAAAGACTGCTTGATATTCCCATACATCCATTTCCATCACGCATGCTTTTTTCAAATTGGCTTTGGGAGAAAAAAAAATGATGTCAGTGATGTTGAGAACTGAGCACTACAAGTTTATGCTGAATTTCAGTTGTTATTTCCTGCTTGCAAAGCTTAATAAAGTAATTAGTAGTCAGAGACTGAATTTTATATCAACGCTGTTTGCTCTGTAAGGACCCGATCAATGCAACAATGTCGCCATGTGAAGCTGTCGGTTCTACATCTCTGCAATCAACCAGTTCGGACAGCAGATAAACCCACGCAGACAGCAGCACAGAAGACTCTGTTGGATCAATTCCTCATTGTGATGGGAGGCTAGCACTACTCGTCTTTATTTCACCTCTGACAATCATCGGTCAATAACAGCCAAACAGCTATCTGTGTTATCTCTCTGTGAAGTAAGTGCAAGAGCTGCCAAAAGAGTCAATGCAGTTTGAATATAATGAAGGAGAATATGAGACACAAATGGGCCTATAATGGGCACAGGATGAGAGAGGGTTCTTCCTTCTGTAAAGCCTGAACACATCCACTTCCTCAGCTCATAAGAGGTGAGGAAGGGGTACTTTGCACGTTGCCATAGTTTTTTTATCATACCTTCTAAATATGAAAAGCTACATGCTTGGCCTTGCTGGTGTCTGTCACTGCTGCTCAGGGGCCTGCACTATAGGGATCAACACCAGGCTTTCATTTCCAACTCTGGACAGCTTTCTAATCTAACCAAAGCCCCAAATTTACTGCCACTCGTAACTGATGAATATAGATAGAAACAAGAGAGCAGTTTTATACTGATGCTCTCTCACACAACCATCAACAATATGCACCAAACAAGACCTTTAATCCAGGGTCTGTGTGCGAGGGTGAACAAATTTTCAGGGAGTTTATCAGTAAAAACTTTATGGAGGAATAAGATGCCATGAAAAAGGAGCCATACAAATATGTTTTTATTTATGAGCTCTAAATCTTAGCAGGGGCATTTTGGCTGTTTATAGTCCGCAATACAGTTACTACTTTTACTACATTTACAACATTTAACACATTCTCTCCACAGTTTCCTCAGCATTGGTTCATTTCCATTCTCTCAATGTGGACGCAGGTTTAATGGAACACACATAATACAATCTTAATAGCATTTGAGCAGAAGGAAAGCAATATACAATATCTACTGAAATAAAACTTAAATAATCTGCAGTGTCACATTTCACAAGTTCGACAACAGTGATCTCGAACTTCTTTCAGACCAATGATGCCCTAACTAATGATGGGATGGAGCAGGGCCCCCCACTATATTTATGACTGTGTTTTATATTTAAATAGACTTAGTGCCATAAATAAAGTACCTTGTTATTCAATTCAAAGATATCCAAATTATATCCAGGTTCATTCGCAAAGTACAGTGAATGGTGTTGCTTTGGCGCTGCCATTTATAAACATACCTTGTCAGCAGATACCAATGCTAATATCAACACTGGCTGCCATTTAATTGTATGACAATCAAGCAAAGAAGCTTTTCAGATTAGTATTTTTTTCTCAAACATAAATGTAGAAACAAAAGTTATTGCTTATTAACGTCACTGCCATTTATGTTATCAAATATTTTAAAGGATTAAAAAAATGTCTAATCAGCCAAAAATGTCATGAACCTCCTGCAATACCTCCACAGACCCCCTGGGGGCCACGGACCCCCCCTGTTCTGCAGCCAGACTTTGCTATAGCGTTCAATGTTAGAAACTCATTCATGTGGGGAAAATCTCATGGAAATGTATGGGTTCATGCCATCATATGTCTGGTTTACCTCATTAGTTTGACTCAAGCTCAATATACGGATCCAAGGAGGAGGGACCAACACTGATCTTGGTGTTGTGGTGACTATTTTGACACTATAGGAAAAAGAAAACATTAGGACTATCATCTGTTGACCTGTTCGAAGATAATCTCCTCTCCCTGTGCAACAGTTGTAAAGGAAGTCTGCAATAATAAAGTCTTCAATTGGAGGGCAGGGCTTGGAAATTTGACAAATCCAATTTAAGAGAAAAACTACCATGTTGTTTTACGAGAAAAAGTGGATTACAAGTTTGTCTTGGTGACAGTTCATTACTGTAAAACTTGTTTTGTGCAGTTAACTAATCTTTTCTTCGGCAGCTCAATTAGCAGTCTGCCTGTCGAGCCTCTGGCCATGAGCATAGCTGGGGTCAAAATGTGCTGATGAAAAGCCATGACGTGTGTTTCACTCAGCTGTTTTACAGTCAACTTGCTGGATCTGTCCAGAGAGGTATTTCTGATGCCCTTACATCAGTATGCAGAGAGTAGGCAGAAAGCCCTGTCTCCTCCACGTTCTTTCAATCACATCTCTCTTAAATGTCATGGTAAAGAAATAGAAATACTAATGGGAAACAAATGTAATTTAAAAGGTCAAATAAAAGTGACTCACAGGAACAACAACAAAACAAATCCTGAAAAATAACAACTAGATTCTGTCTTACATCAAATAAAACAATTTAAGAGACATCACATGTAGGCACTGTTTTATTTTATTTAAATGAAATCTATCCAGGATCCTTGACAGGGCTAACTTGAAGTCTTTGTTTGATGATATAACACTGCCTAGTAGACATAAAACTAACTCAGTTAAGCAAACATACAAGCAGCACATAAAAGATAACAGCAGACAAAGGCATGCAGCCATATACACATGCAGAATTAACACTTATGCAAACGTAGAAAACATGAGTTCGTGCCCACAGACTTGATTGAAAACTTTGAAGTTAATTTGTGTAGTGTTTTATGTTAAGGGTAGGGTATTTAGAAATCTGTAGGCTTTTAAATGAGGAAATCTCACAATACTCCACCTTACTTCACAGTTGCTCAATTAAGTTTCACTTGTTAACTATTATATATCTACTGTTATCATGGGTGTAATTATTGGTAAAGCATTATTTTTTCGTTCTGTGTATTTTATCATTAGGATTTGAATTTTTATAACAGGGTCTGTTATCAACAAACATGTCTCAATATGTGTTATTCAGATTTTTGTGTTGGTCCTGATTGAACATACTGTATATTTAGTTACCACCTGTAACCAACATCATTTTTCTCCAGTGTAGTACCCACGGTCCATCAACACTTGACAGTATTTGTTCTCTACAGTCTTCACAAATGGCCCTGCACGAAATTTCCCCTCTGTCCTGTGATGCCAACCTGTCATATCAACCAGGGATCTAGAAAGCAGCTGACTAAGAACTGAAATAATGGTGTGAGACCACCCAGTGCTTTCGCAGGCCAGCCGCTTGTTTGTGTTGGGGGTTCTGCTTTGTCATCAACAGCGTGGCTTCTGTAATCTCTGGCACAAAAGCAACAATAAACTCTGGAAGGCCCCAGGTTCATGGCATGTGCGGCCACGACCAGGGGGAGGTTTTGAGGGCTATTTCGCCAGCAGCCAGTGCTGTGAAGCGTTTAGTCTAGCATGAGACAGCCAAGGGTGAGCACCCAAGTTTTCACACATTAAAGGTGCTAAAGGGGACCGAGCACTCCAGGGGATACCACCTACCCAGAGGAGAGAAACGTACCACCATGTTCAAGACCAGCTACCTGCGTGAAGTGCGCAAGGAAAAATACGAGCGCTCAGATGTCTTTGACGAGGAACCAGAGGACTCTGAATCCTCTGCAGGCATCTCAGCCATCCAGGGCTGGGAGAGCCTTCAGGAGCTCAACAGCCGCTTTGCCCGCTACATCAACAGAGCACGAGTCCTGGAGCAACGCAACGCTGTGTTCCGCAAGCAGCTGGAGACACTGCAGCGGATGGAAGAGGCCAGCGGGCTGGAGGAGGCCTTCACAGAGCAAATTGAAGTCAACAGACAGCGAATGAGAGAGCTGTTCTCTGACCATGCCAAGCTGGAGAGAGAGCTGAGAGATGCATGCCGGATGCTGGATGAGTACACCAGCAAGTAAGAGTGGATGATCATGGCTGTGTATCAAAGAGAAGATCTTAGTGCAAGTGTTTTTAAAATAACTATACAGAAAGAGATGGTAAAGAACCAAAACCTTAGTTGTTTACTGTGGTTTTCATTTTGTAATAAACAGATGAAATCAGAGACGAGGGAAAACTAAAAAAATAACTATTTATTCAGAATCTATGCCACTGTCTAATTTATGTCTATATTGAAGTGACACAACAATTGGTCAAGCTGTAGCAAGATTTTACTTACACTTACTTGTATACCTATTAATGAGAGAAGATTTAAAAAGCTTAAATACACATTTTATGAAATTGTCTCCAAAATTGGTGTAATGATGTTGTACTTATGGTGACAGAATGCAGATAATAATCCCCTCATGTGTTCAAAATATGTAGTCATTTATAGCCATAAATACGTATTCACTCACAATGGTCACATTGTCAAATAGCCTCCAGTGCCTGTAAATAATCATCTTTAGCAGTCTGAATGGTTGGGTGTCATGCAAACAATTTATTTGAGTGGAAAAAAATTGTTTCGCTCTGGTGATTGTCAACCAGAACCCTCAACTTACAGTTTATTCTTTTCCTCTACTCTGTGAACAATACATGCTCAGAACAAATTGATTTGTTCATTCAAACCTTCTCTCTGTGAGAACATGGCAAGGACACTATAAAAAAAAGAGGATTCTGAGGTTATGTTTTTTTAGTATTTTGCATTGAAATTGTCATGTTGCAGTGTTTCTCCTTCTGTTTCTGAACACAATTGATATGTTTTATTCTTTTTTTCCAGATTCAGAAATGAGTGTGATTACCAAGAACAGCTTCGGAGCACACTGGAACAGCTAAACAAGGTCCAGTATGGGTGACGTTGTTTCTGTAATTTATCTTGTGTAAAAAAAAAGACCCTTAAAACCCCGGCATGTCAAATAATAGACCCAGCACAATTACTTCTGAACATGCCTAGATATGAGGGTTCATGATGTACCATTATAGTGAACACGTTTTTTTTTTTCCATCTGTTTCTCTGTTTTTTTCCCTCCTCTTCTCTCTTCTCCTCTCCACTCCACCCCTTTCCTCTTGGCTCTCCTCTCCTCTCTTTTCCCTACAGGAGGCTGACAGTGCTTTGCTCAGAAACCTGGAGTACCAGATCCAATCTCAGTTCCTTCAAGATGACATTAACTCAACCAGGGATCGACACAGGAAGGTTAGATAAGCAATCATAGTGAACTAACCTAAATACTTGCTGAATGGGGAATCACTTTGCTACTCCAGTAATTTTTAAACCACTCCTACATTGACCTCACCTGTAGATAAGACATAAAGCTTTATATTGACCAGCCAAAATTAATCAGAAGTCTTAAATTCAAACCTTTGTAAAAAAAAAAATGTAGCATGTTGACTCTCACAAAAGTTTAACGAGAGAGCACAGAAAGGCAAAAGCTAAAATGTTACCGCCTCTGTAGAAGAAAGGCTTTAATGTGCAACACAATCAACACATTAATACTGGGATTAAAGAAAACACGTTCGGTTACATGCTGAATCATGCTTGTTTTTCGTTACCAAAGCAAATCCTCCCATTTATCACGCAATTCTGCTTCCAATGATAAATGTATGTATGACCTCGGGTATTGAGATAGCATATCAAAAGGCCTGGCTGTTACAATGTGATTTGGGAAGAAAAGAAGATAAGAGTGCATATGAATTCATAGTCTTTTAAGCCTGGGCTTTAAAGTGCCTTCCTTTCAAAGGGGGAGACGCTTCTCTTGTTATTACTCAGTCTGACATCATGCTTCAATAAATGGATTCAGAAAAAAAGAAATGGCAACACTATTTATGAATATATATTACAGCCAAATGAAAGTCTTTTTATGAGGCACCCCTAATCTCCCCCCAACCTCAATGAGACATGCAAAGTAATTAAATGTATGAGAGCGGACAGACTGAATGAAGTGATTGAAATGTGCAGAAAGGAATTGCTTAGGGCTGTTCTGTGTTTATATTGAATATATGTTTCCGTTCTTCTTTCATAGAACCTTGCAGAGATTCAGACATATGTGAACATTTTGCAGCAAATCAACCAGACACTTCCTCTTTCTCCTAATGTGTCAGTGGGCATCTCAGAGGTGAGTCAATAACATTATATGTGATGTGTGTGTTTGCCACGGTCCATATAGGGGGGGTGTTTGCTTCGCGTGTAAACATTCACAGTGTGCCTGAGGTCTGTAAGCCTTGTGGCATTTGCATCAGTGAGGAAGAGAAGCTCAAATAAAGCAACACTGCCATACAAATATATGGTGTGTCAGGTTATAAGTCCTATGGCAAATCACAAATGTTATGCTGATTCTTAAATAATGGGAACCAAAATTGTCATTGATATCAGGTAGTGAAAAATTGCAACATTCAAAACAAAACAGCATATTTTCTTACTCTTGAGATGAAAAAAGACAGAAAAAGATAAAGAGACTAAATTTGAATGAAAATCCGACCACATTTTCTGTTTTGCTTTTCTTTTAAGATAAAGAAGTAAGTTAAAATCTACACTGCCTAGCCAAATAAAAAGTTGCCACCAGAAATGAGGTCATACTAATATTTTGTTGGCCCGTCTTTAGCTTAGATTACAGCATGCATTCGCTGTGGCATTGTTTTGACAAGCTTAGATAAGCAACCCCAGATCATAGCACTGCCCCCACAGGCTTGTACAGTAGGCACAAGGCATGATGGGTGCATCACTTCTTCTGCCTCCCTTCTGTCCCTGATGAGCCCATCACTCTGGAACAGGGTCAATCTGGACTCATCAGACCACATGACTTTCTCCCATTCCTCCAGAGTCCAATCTTTATGCTCCCTAGCAAACCAAAGCCCTTTTCCCAGTTAGCCTTACTGATTAGTGGTTTTCTCAAAGCCACACAGCTGTTTAATCCCGATCCCTTGAGTTTCCTTCGCATTTTGTGTACTTTTACTATTATGCATATTCCTGAGCTCTACTGTTGTTTTTCCTCTATTTGATTTGGCCAAAAGTTTAAGTTATCCATTTGCCATTTATCGTTTAAAGTTAGCTTACAACTGAGAAATATGCTCTTTAAACTTGAAAGTTTACCAACTGCTTTTTATTACAACTGTCTCTTCAGTTGATATTAGATCAAGAAGCAGTGAAATGTGAACCATGGTCTGACAGCTATCTAACTCATAGTCTAGAATAGACTACTTCAACAAAAAAAACAGCACCAAGCCTTCAGCTGTGAGTGTTAGATCAGAAGAGCACGAACAGTGTCCTTATCTGTTGAATTAATTTCCCATGCCTGCATTGGCTACACTTTACATCAGACACAATCTGAAAAACATTCATCACATGTGTGGATACATGTGAAGGCCATTAGTTTTCCCATGTGAGAACACACAATGACATAAATACTCGGAAGTGGATGGATGTGCATTCAGAGAACCAGGACCTCAGCCTCTTGAAAATGTGTAGCGGGTTATCAATGGACACACTTTTGAAGGGTAAAGCACTCTGAATGGAGACATGTATAATAGGCTGAATGAGGACAGGGAGCAACAATTTCTTGATGCTTTGTTGTTGACATCTAGCCAAATCAGAATGTAGTGAAGATGTAGAGAATATGCCAAATTAAGATACTTCATACAAAGTGTATGAAAGTGTCCCTCCTCTGTGGTGTTTGACATGACACACTGAATACAGATGTTTATGATGATCTTAATCACAGAAAGTGAGGAGGTAGTTTTTTGATATATAGATTGTTCCAAAATGTAATATTTCCTTGTACAAATTTTTTTTTGGCATCCACAAAACTATTGATACTCCATTGGCTATATGGAGCTGGAATTTCATAAAGATTGACTATTAACCTGACATAATACCTGCCAAGAGTAAAGCTCTTATCGCTTCAAATTTTTCTACACTGAGTCCCTGACTTCTATTCACGCACTTTTTGATTCTAAAAAAAAGTGTGTAATCAATAGAGAAATCGTGTGATCTTTTCATTAGTGATCAATCCCTTAAGTTTTAAAGACTAAGAAAGCAAATGTTGCTTCATTGCTGGATGTGTGTGGTGTAAAGACAAATTGCTCTCTAGTATGTTCTCAGTGATTTTTGGTCAATGTTTACAGGAGCAGGAGAAGCTGCTGGCCCAGAGGAAAGTACCAGAGCTGCACAAACAGCTTGAGGACATCAAGAGCGCCCTCTGTCAGCTGCAGGCACAGAAACACCGTCTGCAGACTGAGGTGGGAGATTTCATTGCATGCGGATAACAAGCAAATACTTTTATTAGAAGGGCACTTTCAGGAACTGAGACCTGCCTCACCTGATTTTTATGATAATTTCATTGATACTTTAATCATCTTTGATAAAGTGACATGAATAGTCACATTTTCCATAGCTAAAAGTGAAGTTTTAAAACCTTTTTTTTCTACACTAGCTGTCCAATCAGAATTATACCAGTTTAGATATAACACCAGTAACTCACAACAGTTTCAAAATTATTCATGATAATTTTTGGCCTTTCTTTCTTTGTCTTTCTTTGTGGCCAATTGACATTCGGTTTATGGGTCAGGCAATAAATATGCTTTCAGATTTAGACCTGCATTTTCTTTAAGAACTTTTTTCCGAGGGGATTTAGCTTTAGATTTTTCTTCTTTTCTTTTGAAATTCTTAAAGAAAACTATCAACATTTATAACACACAGAGCAAAGCCTTATCTTGGCCTTGTACTGCTGCAGGTCAACCACTAGATGACAGCCAAGCCCTTTCAATGTCAAGCAGCAAGTGAAGCCTGTGTTTCTCAGAGTTAAACCCAAAGTTAAACTTCCTTTTATAAGGTTTGATCTTGAAAAACAAAAAAAAAATTCTAATACATCCTTTCTTTTGGACTAAAACACAGTTCCCTCACCAGGTACAGATTAAACTGTGCCGATCTTTTTCTTATCATTTCTCTTGGCTTTTTGAAATCCTTGGCCATTGCACATGGCTCTAGTGGGGCTTTTATTACTTTTTCTATGTACCAACAACTCCAAAAAGACCTTTGACTTTCTGACAACACTTTCCTTATTATCTCATATTTTCTTTGTCTCTTCTTCTAGACCTCAGTGTTGGAGCAAGCCATTAAAAACACACAAGAGAGTTATGACGATGAGATCCAGATGTACAACGAAAAGATTGAATCTCTGCGTAAGGAGATCGAGGAGGCTGAGAGGTCACTGGAGAGGTTCAACAGCGAATGTCGCCACCTGGCCATGTACCAGACATCTCTTGAGAATGAGCTGGAGAGGTACAAGAGGATCATCGAGAATGAGGACAACAGGTAGGCTGCTGAGTGGGGTTGAGCTTAGCGCGTCAGCTGTGAGCACATTCCTCTGCTTTATTGAAAGAATTACCGACATTAATGTACTTTAAAGAATTATAATCATATTGAATCATTTTAAATCCTAGAAAAGAAACTGAGAGAGATCAAAAACTCGTTAGCTTCTTCATGTATCTTACATCATAGATCAAATGTGTTCTTCTCAAAGCTCTTTTCATATGTTAAGTGTGGATCCTCTGACATAAATGAGTGAGTGTTGAATCATCCAGCAGGTGGTGCTGTGTGACTACTTTCCTCTTTTTCACCAGCATGACAATCAGAAAGCTTTTTTTCTTTACAAGAAGAGCTTTCTGTATTCTATCAATTCAATCTTTTTTCTTCAATAAGATGTCTTCTTTTTTACCAGTTCTTCTCTGTGACACAAAACTGCCCACTTGTATGTTTGACATTTTACTGCTCTCTTTCCTGCAGATTGAATTCAGCGATAATTGGCACCCCAATTACCCTGTTCACCACTAATTATCGCTATACTCACACACCCTCTGCCTCAAGCAGGGGGAGAGGTAAGGTTGCCTTGAACACACACCCTCTACTTTAATCTAAGAAACTATTTGCTGCCATTGAGACAACTTTGTCATCCTTCAAGGTTCAGCCTTGACAATTCAACCACCAGATTTCAAAGACTGAATTCAAAATGTGCACCATTTTGATGTTTCTTTTCATTCACTGGTTTTTACATGTTAACTTATGAACTTCTGTGTCCAGATATCACCCTAGCTATTCAAGACATCACCAGCATCAAGCCCCGCCAGAAGATTCTTGCTAAGAAGGTCTTCAAGAAAAAAGAGCTGTCTCCAAAAGATGTGATCGATAGCGGCCAGGAAGACAAAAATGACTGGGCTGCTGGAGAGACCCAGGATGAAGACGCAAAGGGAATCCCATCAGAGGAAGTCCAGGAGGAGAGGATGAAGACAGCTGACCAAAGACCTGTTCTCACAGGAGTGTCTCCACAGGATGTCCCAGATGGAGCCCAGATTAGCAAAGCCTTTGACACCCTTTGTAACATTGTCAGAGACAGAATGAGGAAATACAAGAAACCCGAGCCAATTGCAGACTTCTACACCAAGGGACGGTATGTTCTCGTCACTGGTGATGGCAGCTATCCAGATCCCTGCTTCTGTACCTCCACACCATCAGCTGGCCATGTTGTTGTCACAATTAGAGATGGTGTGATGTCTCCCTATGAGCCTTACAGACACAAGACACCCTCTCCTGCACCCCCCCAGCCATTTGTAGGCCCCAGGCCCCTTAGTCCCACTGATATCTCTCGGGGTGGAGAAAGAAGGGACGATAACAGGGGCAGCAGGGGCAAAGACAATGAAGGAAAAGGAAAGTACAAGAACGAAGAGCCCCAGCCCTTCTCAAAAGATCCAAGCCCTGGCCCTCCACTCTCTGGCCCAAGCGGCGGTCCAGGCTCCGGTCCAAGCACTGGCCCAGGCTATGGTCCAAGCAGCGGCCCAGGCTCCGGTCCAAGCACTGGCCCAAGCTATGGTCCAAGCACTGGCCCAAGCTATGGTCCAAGCACTGGCCCAGGCTATGGTCCAAGCACTGGCCCAGGCTATGGTCCAAGCACTGGCCCAGGCTCTGGTCCAAGCACTGGCCCAAGCTCTGGTCCAAGCACTGGCCCAGGCTATGGTCCAAGCACTGGCCCAAGCTCTGGTCCAAGCACTGGCCCAAGCTCTGGACCAGGTTTTGGACCAAGCTCTGTCCCAAGCTCTGGTCCCAAAGATCCTAGTCCAGCTGCTGATCAACCCAAGAAAAACAAGGATGACAGTGGTCCAACTGGTCCGACTCCAAAGCCTGCCCCTCGGGGTACAAGCACCAGCTCCAGCACCAGCTCCAGCTCTAGCAGCTACACCCCGGATGCCCTGAGCTATGAGAAGGTGGAGGTGGTTGAATCTGTGGAGAAATTCTCCAATGGCCGCAAGGTGAAAGGTTATGAGGAGACTTCCATGGTGGTGGAAACCATGATTGAGAAGTCTAGCAAGAAGAAGCATTGAAACCATATCACCTGGCGATGCGTCAGATCCAAATCCACCAAAGCCTGATGTGGTCCTGGACAATCCTGACTTGGTATCAGGCTACATAAATAAAACCATTCCTCAAACTTCTGTAACAAGACCAATGTTCACATTCCTGCTCTGAAACTCAGTGCTCTTAAATTTGCTTGCAGTCTCTGGTCTTGCGTCCAGAATACGTTTGGCTGGTTCCATAAGTACTGCTGTTGTTGTTCGATCCAACATACACACTCATGCTATTAGTCCTTTACTGTCTGAAAACTTGGTACGATGAAAACTGAAGCTCCACCAATAAAATTCACAAGAAAAGAAACGAGAGATGTTGTGCCACCCTTCTGAACTCTGTCGTAGAACTCCAACTTTCCCCTTTGAGCTCATTTATTTAATTGGATGCCACTGCCTGCCCTCAGCACAATTTTGCTGTGTACTAATTTGCTTTGATATATTGATTAATAAAAAGATTCAAACATCACCCGAAATTGTTGTCTGTTTGCTTTTAGCCTGACATGATGTACCCTGAACATCACACGTTGAACAATCTGCGGAGCTGAACTGGCAACTCAAATGCAGCAGTGGTCAGAGGAAACTCATCTTTTTACGGCAATATTTACAATGGCGACCCAACATGTCCTTGGAAAGTAAAGAAAATGGTAATGTTGGTTAGATAAAGCATATTTTGTAGAATTTTGTCCAACATTAAAAAAACAGAAGAGGAGATAACAGGGACGCGCGGGTCAGAACTCTTGATACCCTAGTGACAAATCATATTCGCAGTTGTCTCCAGTGCCAGTTATGTACTGTAAGCATCACTTCCTCTGTGCAGTGGTAAACATAGTGTTTTGCTGAGTTACTTGTCTTCAAGCCAAATAAATGTTATTTTCCTTTCCTGCTCTTACCTCTTACCTTCTTTCTTTGCCACTTGAGTGCAGCAAAATTAAGCTGTCATAACTGTCAATAACGTTCCCCCCTTTTTTAATATTGCATGGCAACCTCTAGCCTGGGTGATAAAAAAAAATGTAGCAAATGGGAAAGTGCAAAAGACTGCAGTTCCTCAAGTGGCCACCAGTGGCTGGCTGCAAAAGCTAAGGAAATTGCCCACAATATCCCATGTTCAAATGCATAACTTTGGAGTCAGGTAGACTGCATTTCTGACATTGCAACTTCCATCTTTCTTCTTCAGAAGGAGCAAACAGGTGACATTACTCAAACTACCTCAAAGTGTAGAGGTAAGCCAAATTGTCATTATTTTTATAGTTTATTTTCTTTCTCAAGTTAGCTGGCATGTATCATTAACTTGCTGTTATTATTAACAAGCTTAAAATGTTTGCTAGCTGGCTGAAAAAGTAAGTCTTATGCCCTTTTTGGAAGTTGGAGCTCATTTTTAGCTTTACTTTGATAGGTTTAACTGTAAGTTTAAGTTTAAGTTTTAAGCTGATTGATGTCTATTTGGTGCTACAGGCTTGTTACCTTAAACAAAGACGTTAAAATATGTTTATTATTCGTTACCTGTGGCAAAGATACCAATTATCTTTCATGTTAATTGTAATAATGTGATCAATTGGTGGTCGCAAATTACAATTTTTGATGAATAATAGACAATATTACAAGTAAAAAATGTAGGTGAAATTGTCAGTGATGACTTTTGATGCAAAAGCGTAGCAATAACCTTAGTTGTGCTTTTGCATAAGAGCCTCAGACTGCTCTCTAAGGGGGTATTTTCCTTTATAAAATGAGACAAATGACAGAAAATTGGGAAAAGTCAGTGTTCCTCTAGACTGTGCTTTTCAACTTGTGCACCAACACTCTGCATTACCTTTTGTCTGTAGGTGTTGAAATGAGAGGGGTAAGTCACTCAGTATGCTTGGTGGTGTGTTGTAAATCACTCAAGTGCTTTATAAACAGCTGAATAGATTTATTATTATACGTCAAAGATTATGAAATCTGAACTTATGACTACAGGCTGCAAAATAAAATACATATTCCTTTCTTTGTTTATAGAAACAGTGCATGTCACATAAAAATATAAACAGAAAGAAGTATCACTGCTCTGTTTGCAAGATAATAAACTTTAAGTAGAATGACACAGAAAATCATTTACAGTCACAAACTGTACAACAGTTGGCAGAAGAGAGGTGCAGGGCAGTTAAAGCAAGAGCATGAAAGAGTGGATTATATTATATTCTGTCTATATACAATTCTGTAGAGTGTAAAAATCCAGGTGGTATAGTTTCATTTCTCTAGAATAGTTATTAAAAGTTACACTTGAATGATGGTTCAATTACAGACACATTCATCGAAGATTGGGGTCTAATTGAAACACTTGAGAACAAAATGCCGAGAGAGGGAGATAAGAGGTAGACAAAAGGAAGGAGAACGACTGAGTGAGAGGAACTGAGGTGATGGATGAGAGATTCAGAGAAAGATAGAGCAAGATTGCAGAGAAGGAGAAAGAGAAAGTGAAAGATTTGACAACATGCAGATGGGTTTTTAGTTGTTTTTACTCAGCAAGCTCTTCAGACTTCTTTCTACTGCCTCATCCAGCTCTTCCTCCAGCTCCTCCTTTTTGGACATTGCCAGTTTGGACTGATAATCGCGCACTATCTGGTCTATGTAAGGGGCACTTTGTGTTCCATGCAGCATGAGAGTCCACTCCTTCAGGACGCCACGCTGTGGCTCCTCACCCTGAAAGCCAACCTCCAAGACCCAGGTCCCACGGGGGTCTTCGCCCCAGGTGTGGGTGGTCATGAAGGGCCATTTGTCAAAGCCCACCTTGGAGTCATCGTCGCGGGGCCTTCGGCTCAGCAGGATGGACTTTGTGCCCATTGGTGAGGTCATGTTGATGTTGAGATCCCCCCGGCGGCTAGCGTTGACGGTGACCACGGCCTGAACGTGCTCCAGGTAGCGGACAAAGTTGTCCTTCCCCTGGCAGGCTTCAGTGGTGATGGCCAGAACCAGCTTGTTGCCAGACTGGATTTTACTGAAGAAAGATAAAAGGAATGATCGAATTAAAGCTCTGCAGCAAAGGTATAATAAAGTCAAAGAATATTATTTAAAATGAACAAAGTCTGATAAAAATGTCATATAAGAGAATGAACAGCCAAACACTGAGCTCCCCTCTAGCACAGACTCTGAAAGCAGGTGGAGTAACTATTTCTTCCTCCTTGTGTATTTCAGCCTTGCTTTCTCTTTGAATATCAAAGTAAATGCAGTACTTGACCCAATTTTCATGAAGAAAATCACTGGTCCTTTTGAACTTGCACTCTTATCTCACAAAAGCAGTGGTGATTGTCATATCCTGGTGCTTTACCATATAATTTATGTCTAGTGGAGGGGATGAAAAACTGCTATTTGAGGCCACACACATAATGTACTAGCTGCAAAGCAGTGATCATGGAAAACCTATCTTTACTACTGCTCATCTTATGTAAAAGCTTTGCAACACAAAGGCTATATCTAATGAAAGTTTCCACTGAAAAACTTGTTTTTGAGTCCTCAGTTAAGTATTGTTTGGTATTTGAATATGTATTAATTCTGCACCTATGATTTTAATCTCTTCAATGAATTAATCTGTTCTTTGTCATATCTTGTTATAACTGATTTGTTCAGATCAGAGTGTAGAAGCAGGCTGCTCTTGTTAATGTTTCTCCTCTGTAATTTTGGAAGACTCACTGTTGTTCCCATCTCTTTGACTGATGCAGAGATGAGTGGGAACACAGCAGGACAGGGGTGGTGGCCAAAGCCTTTAAGGAGGCTTAATGACGTTATCAGAGCGCAAAGCTGCACTGTAGATGGTGGGAAATGGAGGGGAAGGAGAGAGGGAAACACAGAAATGGAGGAGGAGAGACATTTACTTTGAAAAAATGATTAATGGGGCACTCTGATGAGCACAGAGTGGAGTGCAGCAGTGAGTTTCTCAGTGCTGATGAAGTGAACTACTCTGCCCAAACAAACAGATCATGTCACAGTGGGTGTTTTACATGACGTTGCACCCTTGGTGCATGGTGTGAAATCTGACAAAACCAAATAATCAAGCTTTTTTTCATGAACAACATGACCCTTTAAAATGTAGTCGGTTATGAAATAAGAAATTTGCTGCCTGCTTCTTTTCTGTCTGTAATTGTGCCATTTTTAAGGTAGCTGATCATGTTTCATAACCATATTTAAAGATTCATATCTGATACAACCAAATATTTAACTTTTTTCTTGGGTCTTCAAACTTAAACCATTTTGGTCGTATATGTGGGGTGTGTTACATATTTGCACAATTAAGTTCTGTGTTCTGTTCTGTTTTAATAATATTATTATTATTGGGGGGTGGTGGTGCTAGCTCTGCAAGAGATA
Organism: Thalassoma bifasciatum; assembly: GCA_008086565.1. Classification (NCBI taxonomy): domain Eukaryota; kingdom Metazoa; phylum Chordata; class Actinopteri; order Labriformes; family Labridae; genus Thalassoma; species Thalassoma bifasciatum. Next base: position 82,833 of record RPOG01002087.1, on the reverse strand, counting down.
TCCTCAGTCTGCAATCTAGTTAAAAATTACTAACCTGCAGTGTCCTTACCCCCATGTAACGTAAGTTTTGCTTATTTGAAGTTTTTTCTAACTTTGGGACCAGTCAGTTTCTCTCTATCTGAATTTGTGTTTAATTGACTGGGAAACAAGCATATGAGGGGCATCCCTAGTTGTGACTCATTTTGAATTCTGTTTCATAAACATGGCATTTTTTTCTGATTTTTTTCATTTTACAGTTACCATAAGTCAGTTTTTTCAAGTTTGTTTTTACTTTGCCTAAATCTTTTATCATCTTTTAACATTTCTTGGAATAGAGTTTAGAGTTATTATCCTCATTTTAAAATTGCCAGTTTGCCCAGTTAAAGGCATTTTACAATAGTGTTGTAAAGTGTTTACAGAAGTGACTAAATCTGTTCATTTCATCACATGACTTAGTGCGCGGCAGGTGCACTGCCCCCATCAGATAATGTGTGTTAGTAATTACAGCAGTTGGTCACAGAGCAGACAGAGGGAAGCCTCTGAAGGGCAGCACCAGCAGAGATAAAAACAACCCCACAGCTCACAGGGGCTCATGCATGCCAGCTCCACCGATAATGAGAAGTTCTCCTCCAGCGAAGTAAGCCACAACCAGCCAGAGCAGCCATCACATCAGTGCTGAGCGGTGTTCGCAGGGCTGTGGCTATGTTGGTGTTTATTGCCTCTCTCTGGTGATACGCCATCATCAGAGGTGGGCTTGTTTTAATTATATCTCTACCACAATAGAAGCAGAGAAAGCCCTGCAGTGCTACTGTGAAAACAGTGATCTGATGAAAAATATGACCCAGCCTGTGACACAGCTTTTAACACACATCTGATAAATAGCTTGAAAAAATGGAATGCTATTTTATTTTCATGAATGCCACCTTTTCAAGCTGCTGTTTACTTGCACATTGAGTTATTGCTCATGGCCTTTTCTGCAATAAAAGCTTCATTGATTAAGGAAAGGCGTGAGCCAATAGCCACAGGAGCCACCTTTTCATTCCCCACTTATAAACTGAGGCAGTTTGATCTTAAAGAATCGATAATCTTGGAACTGTTGTTGTTTGTGAGATGCTCAGCAGTGTAAACAATATGCAGCAACTGGCGAGAGTTTTAACATAAAAAGGTCAAGCAGCAAAAATGTCCATTACCAAACTCCCCCAAAGAGGATAGCTGTGCTTTTTCTCAATCATCCCAAGCTTTCAGCCCCACAGGATACACATTCAGTTGGAGCACAGAATCCAGAAATAACACAATGCTGTTGTCTAAAGTGTCATTTTTTGATAAATGAGCTCCTGACAAGGCTGTATCTTCTTTTTCTTCAACTGTCCAAGCATGAGAAGGCAAGTCCTCTTTGCCATTTGCATGAAAAGCCTTAGGGGACACAATAAAAGCAGTTTGGCTCTTATGGGATGCTCCTTTTCATCTGGCCTGCACTCAAGGGACACACAAACATACACACACACACACCAGGGGGATCACTTTCACACCATGTTGTCGTGACTGCATCATCTGGCGAGCCCTGATTAGAGAGTGAAATAAGGATCCAGAGGTGTTGATTCTGGCTAAACTAAACTGACAAAACATATCCAGCCTGCTCTTTTTATCTACACCTACACATTGACATTTTAACAATACATGTAAAAAGCTCCTGGTTCACATCAAAGTGTAAAACTACCTCCACCCACCGCAATCCCTTTCTAGCTGTCAGTCAGTGTAACTGTTTCCAGGGCACGCCATTCTGGGCCATTTGTGGCACTCTAATTAAAAGGAATAAAAGGGTTTTCCAAGGGAAACCACCAGGCATCACACACAGCAGCTCAAAGCTTAAGTTCAGGGAGATGAGAGTTAAATGGATAAAAGACTCTTGTAAGGTGTACAGAGGTGATAGGGGGAAAGGAAGTAAATGAAGGAGAGGGGTGGTGAAAGATACAGTGATGCAAGGAAACATGGAATATTAAGCTTGAAGACTACATGATAAGACTTCAAGTTTAACTGTAGCTACATTTTGCTGTTTGGTATGGCTTCATTACAGAAAATGTCCTGAAAAAATTCTTCATAAAACAACCATTGAATCAGGAAATGACATTTTTTAACATCCATTGAAATAACAGACAGATACTGGACACCTGTTTTTGAACTTCTGCAAGGTACAGTTTAATCAATAACTGATTGACAGTGACTCCAAGTAAGCACCAAATTCATTCTCTTACATCAGCAAGTTACTACAATGACTTTAGAATTATACTGCTGTTGTAAGGTGCACTTCTCGAGTATAGCACTGGATTCCAAACTGCCTTTGATGATTTGTGATAGAAATTGCCGCTGTATGCTAAGATAATGAATTTCAGTGTAAATCTACAGCTAAATGCATTTAGATATAGAATTTAAACTCTAAAGCCACTATGTATCCACATTAAGTGAAAAAGAAACAGGTCTTGCAGGCCAAGGAAAACTCAAGCAGCAAAATCATCATGATTTTTTGTACAACCAACCTCTTACATCTTCTGTGTGAAAAATGTGCTATTTGTTCACTGAAAAGTTTTATACTTAGAAGAAACAGTGTCTGCTCTTTCCAACATAGGGACAGTCTGACATTACCTTAAAGAAACAATCAAGTTTGGAGAAACGTTCTGTCTGACAGAAAATATTGCCTCTGTAATTTTCAGTTGGTAAGAACTGGGTTTGATTTGAAACATCTTTTAGACATTTCATTAGCTTTTTTACAACATTCTGTCAGAGAGAAATTTAAGAAACATATTAAATAACAAACAGCTGCTGTCATAATTACAGCCCTTGTTACTATCACATCCATCAGACTGACTGTGGAGCTAATCTGAATATTATAGGGTTATGAAGTGGACACTCCCATTGCAGATCTTTTATTGAATTATACCTTATTGGAATTACTCGGTAATTAGATAAGAATATCTCTGGGGCTCTGTGCTGTTTTCTTTTCAACATCTTGGGAGAGACTGAATGAAACCTGCACACCAGTAACACCACGCATTATACATCTACTACGCTGTATGTAGTATGTATGTTGCACTTTGTGTGAAAAAGGATAAGAATAAATGTGACTCACTGGGTCTCTTGAATGGATCCTGCTACACAGTGGAAACGCTCAGGCACTGTTCTCCAATCCTTTGCCATTTTCACCATCCCCCCAGCGTCCAGCACACCGTAGCCAAAGAGGTGATTGAATTCAAGACCCACTCCATTTCTTCTCCACTGATGCACCTCATCATGGAGCTGGTTCCTCTTGGAGGTCAGGACTGAGAGGTGCTGCATGTCCCTCCATGTGAGGTTTGGGCTGTAGAAGGCAAAAAAATTAACATTTAAAAGATATATAAATACACACATAGTGAGGCAATATCAGTTTTCAATCATCACTCTCCCATAAGGTTCAGGATGCCTAGTCTGTGTCGCTAAAATAAAATTTTGGTTGACTCAGAGCAGCAAAGCTAACAGTACATTTGACCATATCTGTTAGTGCCCTTACATGTATTTGATCTAAGGTTAATATAGCCCAGCATAATGTAACCTACTGTAATATTAGCAGACAACACATTTAATATGATAATGAATGGATGTATGGTATCAAACTCTGGCTGTATGCTTGTAGAATTTCAAATAATCAACTTACACAAGGTAAAGATAACTGGACAGTAAACCATACAAGAATAGGGTAGAACCCACTAAACAAAAATATGAACAATGTTATTGTCCCTAAATTGAGTTCATATTTTTTTTTAGTGGAAAGAAATCACATTTTCCAAGTGACTTAAATAATAATAATTATGATGAGGTCTCTCCTTGTTGTTGAATGTCAACTGAAAATAAATGTTAAAGACACAAATTAAAAATGATACAGAAGCTGCAATTGGTAGAAGTTCTTAAACACATTTTCTAAAAGGCGTCTTTGGTATTTTTGTGCAAATAGTAAATCCTTTCTCCTTCATGTGTTCCCCTCTGCATGTTTTTGATTACTTAACACCAATAAGTGTCTGTACTTTGAGGCACAAAGACACCCGTGTTTGCTTCTCCCTCTGTTATCTCAGCTCTATGCTCTGACAGCTTTGTCCAGGCTGACTCATTCACTCCTGCTGTAGCGTGATTCGAGTGTGTTTGGGCAGTAAAAAGGCCATGCTCTCGTCCAAACAGCCTCGTGGGTTATTTGCCACTGGACAGGGTAAGCATCCGCTCGTCTTAATGGCAGCATCATCATCGTGTTTGCAGAGCAAACACTGTTACTTTACACAACCCCACACGCGGTTGTCAGTTTATGGCAGAAGTGTCTTGTAAAGCTTTAATGTGAGAAATGGAGCAATTTGAGGCAGAGTCTCTCCTCTGAGAGATCTGATGCAGCAGTTGTCGAGGTTTTGATTTTTACTTGTTTAATCATGTGTGGGCGGTCGAAGTGGCAGGTGTTTTCAGTTAGTTTCCAATTTACAAGGGAAAAGCGGCTGTGAATATTATCATTCATTTTGAAAATCTAAAATTTACTAAAGTTAATATGACATAGTTGACAAGTTTTGTTGGAAACATCATCATTAGATAAGACAAGATTATGTTATGTTAGGGAGGATATAACCGAATACTGTGAAGAATTTTCACCAATAACAGTACCTTTGATACATTTATATGTGAAGCACAGGGAAAGAAAACATAAGCACCAAGTCTACATAGACTCTACTTAATATTCTGCTAACAGTGTATGACTGCTGTACTTTACAAGAATCCAATCTGACTTCAGTAATATGCAGTTTGTGAAAGGTACAGAAGTTTTGTCTGCTTTTGAGGAGTTCAGAAAGGGATCGAGAATTTGAGTCAAGCATATAAGCATAGAAACTGCAGAGGTTAAAGCCATCATTGTGAGATAAAAGCTCAAGGTTGTACCACGGAAGGAAAGGCAGCCAACAAATACAAAGTGTTGAAAAATGTTCTTGATTTGTGAGAGCTAAGTCAAAAGCAGCCTGATTTTGTTCTGAGGAAAGTAACAGTCAATAAACCTAAATCACAGTTACTGTAAGTGTAAAGATAAAGCAGTAAAGAACATACTTAGCCTCAAGAGCCAGAGCAAAGACACCGGCTGCCTCTGGAGCTGCTGCTGATGTTCCAGAGTGACGCAGTGTGCAGTTCCCATACAGGTCTGTGGTGGCCTGAAATTACATAATCAAAAATAAGGAGGGGACATAGATACATCTTCAATACTAGATAGATTTTTTTCGTTTGCACATTACAGTAGCTCCTTGTCTTAAATGACATTTTCATGAGAGCTTTTTAAGTTCTTAGAGAGATAATGAGATACCACTTTTAAATAGATATTTATACCACTACCCAGAACTACAACTAGCGCCCCTCCAATGCTACAACATCCAATGATGACGGGAAAAAAACAATTGTTGACATTTTCCCGATGCAGCAGAATTGTATTCTCCTTGCTTGCGCCACAGTGATACTCTCAACATAATAGTCAGAGACTTGTTATTTGCTGAACTAAAAACTAAAAGTAACTTATCAGTGCATCGATTTTAGGCCATAACTATCCACATGAACCAGACTTGAATTCCAGTAATTACAGAGGTGGTGTTGTGTTATTTTACGCTTTACAGTGTCTCTTACCCCGATTGTAGCTCAACATGATTTATAGCGAAAAAAATCTATTTTTTCTTACACTGGTGTAAAAGTTCACATTTATTGATGAGCAGACTTCCATGTTTGAGGCCCGCCCTCCTTACATGCCATGAAACAGAGACCTCTATTGGATGACCTCATTGTTTTAGCCAGTCTCATGAATACTGTTGTGCTACTTTTAGATTCTGGAAACTCAAGAACATAAAAAAATGTTGAGGTTTGAAAATCTGCACACGTTTAACATAAACATCCAGACTAACTACCTTCTATCTATTTTTAAAATACAGGACAGTACAATATTCCCTCTTTTAACACTGATATAGAAAGAGGGATTTGAGTCCAGAGTGCTTGGCTTAACTATAACGTACACAATTCAGCAGGCAGTGCTTATAGGATAAGCAGTTAATTTGGTTCCTAATTAGAAATAATAACAGATTGACCAAAATTAGACTGTGAACCCTGGGGAAGATGTGAAGCTCTGTCAACAGCTCAAGGTGATTTGCATAATCACAAACCCAAACACGGCTGCCTTTCAACACACTGGGAAATTCAAGTGACACTCAAGCATAGCAGGGGAATTCAGTATGTTGTTCAGCTCAGATGCCAAAGCATTTATTTTCTAACCCTGACCATTAAGGTCTTAGATTTGTCCTCTGAGAATATGTTGTGCTTCAGTTGTCACATGGTCTCCTTGTCTGTTTCAATCTGATGACTCACTTTCTTTTTTTGTCAGGAAATACCCACCAATCCTCCAGGTAAATTAGCCTCTTACTGTAGTGATATGTTTGTGCCACACAAAGGTCAGTCACTTGATTCACTTCAGTGTCTCCCTTTTCTCCTTTTGTTACTAAAGCAGAAAGCAACAAACTCATGGTGAAAGACCATTTTAACAATGGCATCCCTCAAAGGAGTGCCACAAGTCCATAAAAACACTTCCCTGTGTTCTTTAATAACATAGCTAACATGCCTGCAATGCTGTTCTGAGTAGCTGAGCAAAATGAGGTCTGGTAAAGTGATGAGAGGAGATCAATTTCTCCACTTGAAACTCAATTTTTCCCAACCAGCCCTACAACAGCTTCACATGACCTGATCTCAGGTCTCAGACTATCTCCTCAAAGAAAGTGGAAACACTGTCTGCCACACCCACACATATAAGCTACTGTTTAATCCATGAAATAAGAACATATCTGTAAAAGACAGGTACTGATAAAAATGGAAGCACACATAATTATTATTATTCTTATTATACACTTACAACTCCAGCCTCTGGATTTCTCTTGCGCCCATTGCTGAATGTGGATGCCAGGGTGGAGGAGCAGCTCTCATCATACAGGGCGGTGCGTCCGTCATTGATGGCTGAGTTGATGGAGATTGTCCACATGCTTGAGGCATAACCATCACAGTTGCAGTCGTCATAGCTACCACCATCTCCTGATGCCCACACATAGATGCTGCCTTTACCTCCGCGCCCCTGAAACATTAGCAGGATGAAATATGTCATGCTTAGTCACATTACTACTGCAACATGCAGGGGTGAAATGAGACATGGGAATTTGGGAATTTCACCTGACAATAAGTATCGAGTCAGTGTGTGTGTCCGTGTTATTATTCTGATAATAATGTTCCTCAAAGTGATTAAAAAAGCAATCACATCTGAAATACAAAGATGTAGAAAACAAATACAACATGGCAGAAAATAACAGTGATTTGTCTACAAATCACCCTGCCGATGTGGATCCATCACGGCTGTTTTCACATTTAGTAAAATGAAAACTTACCCAGGCGTAAGATATGATAATTTTTTATGTGTGGTGATTGTTGCAGAGGAATCTGGGATCTAGGTGAAAATGGTTGTTTAAGCTAATGCAAACCAGTGCAGCTGTACACTGAACATGGCATGAAGGATAAAAGTGAAATATGTGAGCTTAAAGAGGGAGTACTGTGCTTTTTTTGTTGGGCTTTATCCTGTCTTTCTGGTACACATCGAGAAGCTCAACATGATCTACTGCACAAAAAAATCTCTCTTTCTTGTCTAGTCTTTTATAAACCCCTCTTTTGGTGCTGTCTCTTAAAGCTCCCTACTCCACAAACCCCCTTCCCTCTGATTGGCTAGTCCAGTGGAGGCCTGTTGGGGTTAGAGCTGTGGGCGGACCTTGGTGTTTTAGGCCTGCCCCTTTAACATATCATAAATCAGTTAGGAGATCCTAAAGTGATCCTTGAGGGATTTCAGCAACGTGTGAATATGCAACAGTTTGAAAATTTTCACATTTAATATAAACATCCAACATCATTGCCTCCTCTTTGAGCTGTTTCAAACTCTAAGCGCTAGTCCTGTAAGACAGAGGAAAACTATGAGTAACACAAAACTGTACCCTCATTTGAGATACTGAACACTATTTTTTTTTCTAATTTACATTTTATTGGGTTTCATTTGTCTTTTCCAACAAACTTGATTCTAACTGACACACCAAATCCATCAGAGCATTGGAAAAAAAGTTGCAATAATGATGCTACAAATACTCATGACTGATGAAACAATAAATGAGCAATTGTGGGGAAAATGAAAGAGCCGAGGATGATTTGAATACTGAAGTATCAAAGAAAATTGAAAGATGTAATAATACATATCTTTCAGCCTGAGCTTCTGCAATCATCCCAGCTCTTACAGGGAACATGATGGTCCTTCTTATTCATGATATTAGAGCTCAGCAATGGCACAAAGAGGGATTTAAACTTGACAGTGGTTGTGATCATGAAAAACTCAAATGTCATCCGGTGAAATTCTGGAAACTAATGAATTAGAAATAAACAACAAAAGTAGAAACAGCAATTTTTTTTTTAACATTAGGCCCTGATTTCTGCAGCACTCTCATCATACCAGATTTTAATTAGATCAGCTCAAAAGTCAACTCAAAGTCAAAGCTCAAACACTGGTCACATTTTCTGTCTTGTCTGCTTCTCTTTTCAATACCCTCTGTAAACTCGAGCACAATAAAGTGCAATCGTTGCTCATGACAGAGTGTCTCGAAACATGAAACAACTGACTGTGACTGTCAAGTCAAGAGACTCCTCTTCACCAAATGCTGCACCTGTTTCTACAAAAGGCAGACTCCTTCTCCACAACAAGAAAGGATCAAGTGGAGGAGGAGGAGGAGTTCATGATGCTTATTTATGTCATGTGCTATTAGAATTGCAAAGGCAGGTTTGAGCATTAGTAAGCTCACCTCAAGTCATTTATTTCCATTGAGTGAAAACCACACATATATGATGAAAGTGTTGACTTGTAGCCACTCTGTCTAATTTGGTTGTTAATAAGACATAATGTGCATCTTAATTCAAAGCATTTCCCCTTTTTCTCCAAAGTGCTCGTCATATTCGGCCTACACAGCAGCTTATGTAAGGGATCATTAGATTCTAAGAGGCAGACAGCAGAGTGCCTGCTTGATTAGTTGTGTTTACATGATCAGATATTACAGTCATCTTTGTTCCTACTCAGCCTCCATGTCAGAGACCAGTCACTTCAGAGAAACCCACACTGCCCAGTGCACAGTGCATGGTGATTAATCCAGCAGGTAATTGGGAATGCCACTGTTAGCATGGCAACTCTGTGCGCGGAGAGTTGGAAGAGCTAAATTCTGACTTAGCTGAAATGTATTCAAGTCAAATGTCAGCTCTTTGGGGGTACTTGGCAGCCCCAAAACTGTTATCTGACTTTGTAAAGGTTTGGCGAATTGACACTAAAATAGTCTTACAGTCAAAAACGGTGTTGTACTTCATACTTGATACTCTGAGCTGGCTACCTTACAAATCAACATCAACAAATGAGGAAACTCTGTACAACTTGGACTGTTTCTTATTTTAACACTGTTACACCAAACAAATCATATTTGACAGATGAGTTTTAAAGACCTACATCTTATCAGTATGATAAATAGTGTCCTTAAAAATAGCTTTTTCTTAAAAAAAAAAAAAAAAATCAACAAAAAAGTATTTTCAACTTAAGGATTATCATGCCACATCAGGTAGCTGACATATATTTTATCCCTTTTCAAAAAGACTGCTCTCATGAAACCATCCATACTGTTTTCAGGAAAATCATTTCTAATTTTCAAGAAGTTGTGGTAAGACTACTATCTTGTTACTCTTTTTTTAAAATAACAAGTTTTTTTCTACAATGCTTAACCCATTAGCCACGTCTTTCTCTCTCCGTAGCACCTCTGCTCCATTTTAAACTGAAGGCAGTAAATGGATCAGACTCCTCAAAGATGATTAACTTTCATTACACTATGGTTTTGAACTGAAGAACAAAAGGTGTGACGGTGCCTTACTTTGTTGACACCATCAGCCATCGCCTGCAGCGTGAGCTCTCTTGGTCCATCCACCGTTTTGCCATCGTCAGTCGGCCCCCAGCTGGCACTGTAGATGTCAATAACCTGAGGCATGTGGCTGATGGATGATGCCTCGATGATGTCAGTCATAAAGGGCTGATCCAACATCCTGATACCTGATAGAGAAACATCTCTATGTGACACATTCTGTGTATTGTTGGGTTACCACCATTAATCTAACCAGGACAGTAGACTACAACCCATTAACAGTAAAGTTAGCTTTACAATCACGCACAAATCAAACAGTCAATACTCTTCTTCAGTGTAACTCCCAGAGCAAATTTAAGGAAAATCAATAAAACTGGAAGCATGGATGGGTTTTCATTGACCTCTGCCATAATTTCCCATAATTCAATGGGTTGTGGTAAACCATTTAAGCATGCTTCGGTACCAAACAACAACAACACAGCTCTTGTGAACCATTTTATACTCGGCTCATACAGCATTTCCCTCCAAACAACCAACTCCACATGATCCCTTTATCATCACGTTATCAGAGCTGTTATTTGCTTACACTGCTGTCAGCTCATTGTTATTCCAACCGCAGCTTTAATATGACACACACCTGCCACCTTGGAGTTGTAGGCAACTCCCACACCACAGATGTTGTTGTTGGCTGCTGCAGACACCTCTCCTGCACACCGTGTGCCATGACTGTAGCAGAATAAAAATACAGAATTATGATTTGAAAATTAGCATTCATTTACATGCATTTACAGACTTGGTGAGGGTTGAGATGGGTTTTTAAAGTCAGTTGCAACACCTGTGTCTGGCTAAAATGATGGGATTGTTAACAGAATAAGATTAGCATTTTTTAAGTTCATACAAATCGATCTAAATAAGCATAAATGCTGTGATTTTTAACCGTAGAGAGTCGGCTCATGACACCTCCATTCATCCATCATTCATTCTTGTCTGCCTGAAAATGTTTGCACATATCAGTGTTCTCTGCACACCATGTGATGTGTGTCTATTTCTCCATCCCTCCAATCCCCCACGGGGGAACTGCAGAGAGTCAACCCCTCACTCCCAGCATGCATTGCTACAGACAGGCAGCTATTTATAACAACCAGCTGATTAGCCTGAGAGTTGTGCCCGACAGTCAGCAACTGCTACACTAGCAAACCCAAATACCCCCTTTTTCACTCCCACACACACACACACACACACACACACACACACACACACACACACACACACACACACAATAATACATCTAAGCAGATGGAAGCACAGTGGAGGAGTAGAGGCGGAGAGAGGATGCGTTTCTCTTTGTTCCTCTCCTCGACATGTGTCGCTGTGGCAGTGGATCACCCAGTGTGATTGGGAGATGTGAGGCAGATAAGGTGTTATCAGACAGAAGGTCGACATTGTGAACACTGCAGCCCTGAGCGGAGACTAGACTTGTGCTAGTCCGCCTTATCTCTTCCAAGTGAGTGGGTAAAAATAGGCCCTGTTTTTCTATTGTGCAGTGTCGGACAACAGCTCTGTTTATACTGCACCATTATGTCTTAATGGAACTATGTGGGGAGAAAATCAATAGAGGAGAGCTGCCAGACTCCAAGGAGAGCACACACATGTGCACAGATAAAAACACACTGACTATGTGTATATATAAACAGGGGTTGGCTGAGTGAGCTTTACCTGTTGAACCAGTCGTCTGTGTAGCGGGGAAATGGGAATGGGTCATTGCTGCTGAAGTCATAGCTGGCGTCGGCATTCTGAAAAGACCAGATAGATGCATTTACAAAACACAACAACAGGGAGAGAGGAAAACAAAAGAAGAGGCAACAGAGAGGAGCAATTCATGGTGAAGTGCTGACCTTATCATGACGGCCTCAGAGTGCAGCAATTTTTAGTTTTTCAAAACATGAGGTTGTGAAATACAGACAAACAACCAACAAAAAGGAGTCAGTTACAGAGGTGGGATTTTTTCTTTCTTTTAGATGAGAAGATCAATTATGAAGTAGCTTCTGATTTCTAAGGATGAAGCTGTAACTAACCATTGGTTCTTGATGGGAAACACATGTAACAGAAACTATTCCAATGAAATTATGCTGCATATACTCCTGCAAATAACAAGTCAACTGATCAATGTTTGAGATTATACAAACGTAATAAACAGAAAATGGCAGGACTACGAGTGAGTCTCAGAGATGCTACAGTCTAACTAAGCTAAGCTAACAGCCTGAAAGCTGTGGCTTTGGTTATACCGTCCAGTGAGTTTTATCTTCCCAAAAAAATTAATTTCAAGGTGAAAAATGACCCAGTGTAATTGTTTAAACAGTTCTATATTAAATAGAGGAAGCATAATTCTAGTTCAGACAAGTAGACGGTGACAAACTAAGCCCAAATCTGATTATAAATCTGGGCTCTGTGGAGATATTTTAATAACGTGTGGTCACAGCGGGGATTCCAAGCTGAGAAATTTCTCAGTCACTACCAGCATTCAATTTCACACAGCCAAAAGTAATCAGATCAGAAAAAAGAGCAGAGGAAAAAGGAGGCAGCAGAGAAACAGTGACGCATATATGCAGTATACAGGGAAGTTATGAAAATGAAATACTCGTTCTTTTACAGGACGAGTGAGTAACAATGACTGTCACACTTGGCTGACATGGACAGAGTATGTAACACAGTGACATAGTTTCTGTGACAAAATGTTTTTCGAGACGTTCTAGAGTTTGGATATAGACAGAGGCTTCACATTGGGAATACTGACCCAACCCAACCTTGGATTGACCAAGAATTTGGAAAAGAGACAGAGCAGAGGCAGGCTTTGAGTCTTCTGGGGAAACAGTCAAAACACATCCGACCAATCATTTATTCCTGCCCCTAATTATACAAATGATGCTTGTCTATGCTGGTCTTTTCTGGTTCATGCAAGCCTTTTATAGTTGTTATAGTTTTGTTTGGTTTTTATTTCATTTTCACTTTTTTTTCAATTTCATCTTAGTTTTAATTAGTTTTTGAAGCAGGTTTTCTGATTCAGTTGGGTTAAGTTTTTACCGAAAATGTTTAGTTATAGCTAAGCTTTTTGCAGTTTCAGTATTAGTTTTTGTCTTTTTCGTTATATGAGAAATCGTGTTGTTTTATCTTAAGTATGAGACAGGTTGACCAAGATGAAAAGATATTTCTCTATGATTTTTTTTACTTTATTTACTGAGTTTTGTAAACTCACATTATAGACATTACTTTTTTGAAAAGCCCTGTTTTTATTTTTATTTCAGTTAACAAGAAAGTTTTCTCACCTTGTTTTCTTTGTGTTGTTAGTTTTCACTGACGATAATAACCTTGGTTTAATGCTGGTTTAAGCTAGTCTATGTCGGTGCCATGCTCGACACTGTTGGTTTGACTCAAATTTATGCCAAATATAAAATCCATGACAATTAGAAAAATCATAAAAGCCTTTTAAACATGTTACCCACTCAATTATGTCTTAGAAGTACATAAAAATGACAAAGCTGAGCATTTTCACCCGAATGCAATTAGTCATATCATGGAATATTCATCACGATAAACATTTCCTTCTGGTATTTCTAATATGTTCCAAATGTTCCACATTTGGTTTTAGAGGAAATTGAAATTTAAAATTTAATTCAAAGTGCTTGATTATGCAGTTATTGTATCCTATAATTTCTGAGCTCAAATTAAGAACTAAATCAGCCCTAATGCCTAATTGTGCATGTAATAAGATTCATTAAACATCCCTTGGAAATGTTGTGCTTATTCTCTAGCACACTTCTAAGGTGCATTCAAGCTCTGGCAGCCAGCTGTGATGTCTCCTTTCTTTACCTGTCATTCATGTTGCTTTGTTTTTTTTTTGCTCTGTGTACTGAGTAACAGGTGCTTTGTGTTGTCATGTGTACATAAGAGCCACAGCAGAGTACATCAGCTGTATAATCAAACACATCATATCAGTCATGGGACTGCTTTCCACCACGCCCCAGCTTCACAGCTCTGCTGGATGGCATTTACAGGAGATGACTCAGACAGCAACAAAGGGAAAGCAAAACTGCCAAAGCTTATTGACCCAATAGAGGAACACCGTAATTATCACAATGTGGAGCAGGTAAGAAGAGGAAAGCAGAAATACTGATGCAAACTGGGGTTGCATGTTGAAGTGGGAAGTTAATTGTTATGTGATGATAAATAGAAATTAAAATGTCATGTCGACTCCATCTCCTGTAGCGCTTTGTTATAGCTTTTCATCTTTCATCTCAGTCTTTTGCTCCCTTTCTTACACAAGTGTCAAGTAAATAAAATAAAGAAATGGGAAAACACTTCACACAGGTGGAAAAATGGCCACAATGATGCTGAAAGAGGCGAGAAGTTCACGTGTTCATTATTCACAGCAGAACAAACATGCCACTCCCAAACATAATTTTTCTCAACTTATATCAGAAGCAGGGCAGTGTTTTTCTGTTCCTTTTTCATTAAATGAAGTGAAAAGTGCTGAGCCCCTGGTAACAAATGACACAGGAGCATGTCCATGAATCACTTCAGCTCATATCTTTTTCCATCAATCAGACTTTTCCTCTGGTGTTCTGTGAGTAACCTGGGTCAGAGTAATGGATTGTGCCCTGTTTCAGACGTCTCACCTTTTCCTAGAAACCCACAACCATTTACGGTTCTGTGAGTGAAAGCTCAAATAATAGAGGCCAGTACACCCTGTTTTATCACATTCAAGTAAAGAAAAATGAGAAGATTTGGGCTATTTGGCAAAGTGAAGGAGGTTTCACTTGATGCAGTTTCAAAGATCTAGATCTCATTTCCGATGCAAAAAAATTGAAAAATGTTCTCATATAATTATATAATTATATTTGGGATATTATATATTTATTTCATTAAAGTAAAAGATCAAATTTAAATATATGCAGTAACAATAAAAAAGTTATTAGCCTATCATTCATTGATTTATTGTTGTCCTTATTAGGATTATGTGTACTGATAAATATGTATGTTTCCCTCTTAGTGGTATGTGTTGTGTTATCATGGCAGATTCAGACAGTGCTGATAACCCTGATGTAGGATCCTAATCTTTTATAAAGCTGATTCAGTGATTCTGAATGACATGCCCTTCCTGAAAGTTATCTGTTAGTTCCTTTAAAGAGGTGGTGTAGTGGCTTTTCTGTAGTTTCAAATGATTCACAGGTCGCCATATTTTCTTAATCTGTTTTTTTTTGTTTGTTTGTTTGTTTGTTTTTTCCTTTTTCAGCCTCTGCCTGCACCTGTTTTACCTACTGTCTCTTTAAGGCTCACTGATTCACAAACTCTGTCCCGTCTTACTGGCCAATGAGTGATGGACAAGCCTTTGTGATTGAGACCTGCCTTTCCAACTTGTCATGAAGCATTAAAGCAATGCCCTCGTCGTATCCACCAGTCATGAGCAGAAGAGCCCATGAAGATCTCTTGCTTTTTTTTTAAGACCAATTATTTTCAACAGTTTACAGCCAGATTCTTCGACTTCCACGACACTTAAAATGTAACAGTTTGAATTTTTTGCAAGACTTTAGAATGGATGACCAAACTTGTTACTGTATATCCATTCTTCAAATAAAGGAAAATATAATAATATCCCCCTTTCAAAGTTAGAGCACCATGGCAGGAACTATAAAAAGCTCCAAGCCTGTCAAACTATCAATCTGTTCTTCCAAGTAACTCTGCAGACTCTACTGCCTATCCCCACTTCCTTTCTCCTTGTTGAAAAGGGTTTCACACAAACTGGTATGGAAATTCATGATATGAAATCATAACATGTTGTCATGGTAACTTCTCAGAGTAGACAGCAGGAGTTACACTCAAAACAAAGACACAAACCCCCAAACACACCCCCTGCTGTTTAAGTCCTCTTGAGTCACAATTAAAATGCTCAGTCACTGATCAAGGCCTGCAAACCTGGAGATATAATATCACGCTCTACATGTTTGAGGGCATGAAGTTAGAAAGAGTAACTTCAGCTCTGGTTCAGAAAAAATGGTCAAACTCAGAATGAAAACTCTCTTTTGAAGGATCATTCCATTTTAGTCCCATCAGAAATACTTAGTCAAGCTAAGAAATCAACACAACAGGATATCTGGATATAAAGCTGTACTTTTTCTGCCTTTAGGTACTGAGACTTGTGTATTTGTAGATAAATACCATGAAATTAGGTCTTGAAGTCTCATCTTTAGGCTCAGTAAATATTCAAATTTATTAACCTTGTGGAAGAGTTTCTTATCAGCTTTATAAAGATCATAACACCAAATGGAAAATCTTCATAAAGTCAGGCTCAAATCAGGTCCAGACAAAGATCCACACCATCCGTTCTAACTTGAACCTGAAACGACCTGATTTTCTTTTTCTTCTGATATTATTCAGCTGATAGTGGGAGGTCTTTGTCGGCCTGCGCAACACCATGACGACAGTAACAAAACAGGATCAGTGTCTTACTCTCCAGCACACGCTCTCACGCACACCAACAAACACTCAAGCTTTATGCACAGCATGATCCATCAATGCATCCAGTGGAGTGTGTTCCTGCACCACCCCAGCTGAGACGGAGTGTTATTTTTGGGCCAAGGCTCGCCTCTGTTCACAGGCAAGAAACATGCAAATGGTGGGAAACCTTAGCGGTAAGTTTGCACACATGCATATGGATACCACCTGAGACAAAACAATCTTTAAAAATTGCGCCCACTCATATTCATGCACAAAATAGTAAGTGGAAAAGCAAAGTAACTACTTGAGTTTCTGGTGAAATTCTTGTTAAAATATGGAGAATCCAGACTAAAAAAGTGCTGTTTTAAGGACAACCAAGAAACATGACTCACTCTTATACAACACCTCAGTCTCTCTGGCAGGTTCACATCAGTTCTTCCTCAGATTCAAGACGACACCTTAATGCAGTCACACTGACGGAAACTGTATATTTAAAAGTCAGATCAAGCTAAGCTTTATGCATCTCTTGTTCCATTTAGCCATCCCTCTTGTCCTTTAAGTTTTTTATCAGTATTCCGGAGATGGAGCATCACATTATGCAGCGCCAACTACCCTGGCATTATCTCTGCTTGTGACAGATCGGCCTGCCATTGTGCCTGCCACAGTGCAGGGTGCATTAACATTAAACAGCTCAGCTTGCCGTCTGCCCGTTCCTGCGTCCTCCAGGAGTACAAGCAGACCCGGCAGCTATGATGGTAACTCGGGGAGCACCTGTCACTGCTGGAGGTGCACCACAAAGTCCATGAAGTCTGCCACCTGAACCCTTGCTTTACTTAGAGATGGCACAGCAAAGAAACAAAGGAGAGTAAGAACACTGGGTACTCACATAATTTGACGCCAGGTCTGGATGAAGATAATCGATTCCTAAAAAGGGATTTTGACATTAATCAGTGAGAGGCAAATTTCTTTCAACTATTTTCATGCTGTAATAGCTGTAATTTTTACACTTTTTACATTAGCTTAATGAGGTGAAACAAAAATAAAAGACAAATCCAAAGCCATAAAATCTCTGGGTAAATCAACAGAAGTGAGAAAGAGCTGAAACAATTAAAAATGCATAAATAGAAACCCATTCACCAAGAGTTGTTTCAGTTAATGATCTGCATTTTGTCTCACTTCTCATTGCTTTCATTAACTGAATAAATATCTTTAAGTCTTAAACTGGAAATGTGAGTAAGTGATCTTGATCTTTGCGTAGTATGATTACTGTATACCTTAGGACTAAAGAGATGCATGAAAAGTTGTGCCTTTCTTTTACAGTTTAAGCTATGCTAGCCAGTGTGAATCCTGCACCTGTAAGGTGATAGCTTTAATTTTCTACCTGACCACTGTACATAGACAGTATAAGACCTCATTGGTAAACTCCATGTGTCTATGGAAAAAAGAGACACCGTGACTGTGTTGTTTCAGGAAAATGGATGCAGCATAATAAAAAAGTGGGTTGTGAGAGAAAGCAAGAGAGAGCTTGTGAGTGTGTGTTGGACCACATAATGAGCAGTTAACTTCCTGGTTGCACTCCCAATTGCATACTTTTCTGAGTGTTTATTTATCTTTCCCACCAGCACAAGGTTTTATTTTTATTTTTTTTTAAAGCAAACTGTTATTTATGCTGTATTTTTTTGCTGTAATCTAGCATAAACATAAATCAATGACTGAATTCTCAGTCAGTGTCTTCACCCTGATTTTCCCCATCCAGCATGTCAATAGATACTCCACAAGGAGTCAGGTTGAGCAGATGTGTTAATGCAGCTGGTAGGTGTTAAATAATTCATTGTTTCAAAGCAGGGGGTGGTGGAGCATACCATGTGACCACTGCGTAACAGGTACAACCCCCATCTAATTAATGAAACTGCGTCATACTCTTTTCTCCAGTATGTTCCTTTCCTTGATCCAGTGATACTGTGAGTACAGCCTGTTTCAAATAGCATAAATCTAGATCACTTTCATAGAAGTGTTGAACTCTGCTCTGACATCTATTTTGGATGTCTTGGAAACGTTACAGGGTGACAACTGCAGTGTGCTTTTAACGTCATGTCCCACTTCCTGACACCTCCTTTCCTTTTCCTCTGGTAGAGCTTTATGCTTGGACAAGTGGAAAAGACTTTCATAGGACAGACTGTCCAGAAATTTTGAGAAAATTTACAGGAGTGCATTATGAAAGAAATTAGTAGTGATAAGATAGTTTGGATGTTTTCTTTTTGCATTGTGTAGTGACATGTTGCTGAAAAGGAATGGTATAAAATAGCAAGTAACCAAATGGAAACATGGTCTTGTTATACATTTCCTGTTAGGGGTGACTAGACATCCTCTTTTTCCTGAATATCTCCTCCTAAAATTATCTATGTGGAGATTCTATACAATTACCCAAAATGTCAGAAATTTTATCAGCTCATTCTACAGACTATTAATATTACATTGAAAAACTAAACTGGGCTACTGACATTATTCTGGTGCACTAACCTGTCAAGATGTTGAGCATGCACCAGGAACTGACAATATTTGGTCAAAACTTTTGGATGAAAAGTCCAAAATTTGAGAAGACAAGTCATAAATTTGAGATAAGACGTCATAACTGTAAGATAATGAAGTAAAAATGTAAGATAATAAAGTCAAAATTTTGAGATAGTCAAAATTTTCAGATTAAAAATCTACATTTTTTTTCTCTAGCTCATAAATTTGACTTCTTCTTCGTTTAACTTCAGACAGAATGGGAGTTTTAAATAAATGTATTATTAAGCTACTTCGTCATCTTTGAGCATCTTTGGGTAATTTTGCAGCATCTCCAAGAGGTCGGAAAGGGGATCCTCATTTTGTGTTTTTAGAATATAGTTACCCGACATTAAGTAAACATTTCTTACTTTGTCTTAAACTCTTTATCAAAAATTTGTGCCTTAAGAGATCACTGAAGTCAGTCCGACTGATGAATGAGTAAATGAATGAATGCAGTCAAATCTAAGTGCTTTCAGGAGACACTCAGGAGTAACAAAACAACACATTAAGCTCACCATCATCCATGATTGCGATGGTAACTCCTTTTCCTGTGTAACCCAGCTGCCAGGCTTCAGCCACATTAAGGTCCAACCCTGGGGTCCCGTCGGCTTGGCCCGTGTTTATCTAATCAACCAGACAATATGGAGAACATCCGTGACTCACAGCACCCAGGTGAGCCACGATTAGAGAAAGCAGCCCACATGGAGAACATGAGTGTGTGTGTTTGTGTGCGTGTGTGTGTGGGAAAGAGAAGTAAAGGTAGAAAGACGAGGAGGTAAATGTCAGCAGCATATTCATCTGATGAAAAAGATGAATGATGGCCAAGCTAGGCATGGCATAAAAGTCATGCTCGCCCATTAGGGTAAACAGGAGGGGAGGAAACCAGGCGGCATGAATGCAGCGATGAGACAGTGCTGGTCACGCTAATTAAAGAATGAATAACAATGTTGATTCAGAAAGTAGTGAAAAATATGCTGGGCCTCGGAGTAATTAAGGTGGAAGAATGTGGGTTGGTCATAAAGGTCAGGACGGCATGTAGACAGCTGCTTGGCTGATTACTCACCAGATACCACTGTTTGGTGAATAGGGGGTCGCTCATGTTGACTTCAATATCATTGATATTTCTGTAGCCGCGCTTCTGACGATCGAAGCCTTCCTGTTCGAAGACATTCTTCACCTAGAGAGCACAAAAGAAGCAAGCGTTTCATGGTTTTCTTAACCAATAAGGAGCATACATGGAGAAAAATGGCAATCAAGGTGAACATATGCCAAGATAGGGATGTGTTAACATGTTCTAGTTCATTTAGGATAAGTCAACAAACCCAGCTGTATGATAAAGGCAAAACGTCATGTAAACAAAAAGGAAGGTTCCTGTCATTAATCTCGATCAGAGCCGTAGCTGGAGCCCAGGCGTACAGTCTCACCTGCCACACAAGAGATGGAGATTTTTTTCCATCTGCGAACATTTCTACTCAGAGGAGGAAAGAAAGCAGCAATTATCCTCTTTTTTATGCTTGTTTTTCTTTGTATCACCCTGAACAAGCAGATGCACAGCTGTGTTTTGAATGCACACGGAAAGCCTCCACAATCACATTTATCAAGGAGGAGGATAAATCATGGAGCAGGGAGTGAAAATGAGGGGGATAAAAGTCTTCGATGATATTCAGGTGCTTGATTAGCAAGAAGATGGTGTTGAAATGACTTCGTGCCTGACAATGGTGTTGTGTTTTCATCTCGGCTGCATAAGAAGAAGAGCTGCAGAGAAAACCATACACTTTCAGCAATGTCATGTACATCTGGCAGTAATCATCAGAGAAACATGGTAGCCTGACAAGACAGTCATTTTAATTTAAAATCACAATCAAATTTCTAACAAAAGAGGTTAGGAAAACAGAAAATTTCTGAGACTAAAACTTTTACCAAGTCTTATGAAAAGCTCTGAGTTTGAAAGTCTAATACGTGTTTGTTTAAGGTTTGTGACTGCCTCTCTCTGTGTGCTGTTCTTACAAACAGTTCTTATCTCACCTGCCTGTCTTGGATGGATTAATCTACAATTACTGTTTAATGAGAAATTATGTGGAGGAAATTTATGAGGAACTTTATTTTGAAACAATTTTCAGAGTAACAACCAGCCACATACAGTCATTTTGAACTGTAAACCAAAATCAATCAAACCTTTTTTTGAAACAGGATGTCAGTGAAGAAACTGACCAGGCCTCCTCTGCAGATAAGAGCTTAATTAATTTTGTTTTTACCGTGCTAATGATGGAACAGTCCTGAAATTAGTTTTTTTAAGTATTTATTTAGATAAGCTAGGATAATATTTATGCAAGAAAAGAAAGGAAACAGAATTAGATTCTTCAGGATCCTTCATTTCCTGTTGTATTTTGTAGATCTCATCTTGTGTTTCATGTCCTCTTTTACTTCCTGTTTTGTCATAATCTGGGTTCCACTTTCCTGCATTTTCTAGTTTTCATTTCCGTAGTTATTTCCCATCGATATCAGTGGTTACTTGTATTTTTAAGTGAATATTGTCACTCTTGCTTCTCGGTAAAGACTTTTTTTTTGTTTTTCTTCTGTTTCATTCCAGCTCTGTGTGTGATGCTATGTTTTACTGCCTTTTGTTTTTCCCCTTAAGTTTGATTGCCCTCCATGTGTTTCACCTGTATTCTGTTATCACACCTGTATTTTGTTTATCCTTAGTGTATTTAGACTGTTTTCTTAACTGGCTACTATCTTAGCAGTGCTTACTGATATGACCTTGACCATTTGATGTTTGGACCATTGGCGAAGCATTAAAAATATGATTACTTTGACACTAAGTATGCATCCAGATCCTCAGGAGTAACAATCATCCATGATTGTCATCATGATAGTTGTGTGGGCCGATATGACACACACTTTGCTTGTATTTATGCAATAGAAATTATTCTCCCTGATTGTTCAAGAAATTCAGCTACTGAAACAAGTGATGAAAGATATTTTATTTGGCCTGTTCAGACTAAGTGAACCTCCACCCTTCTGGAGTCAACTCTTCATAAAGAGGGTGGTGAGAGGAGCTAAATAGATGCGCAAATTTTATACCACTTGCCTGTTGATCCTGCATAGACATACTGATACTCAAAGATAAATTATGTCTATAAACAATCCCTAATGCAAAGCTTGACTCCAACTTGATCTTTATTAAAGACAAAAACGCTTTTAGCTGCCTTTAAATCCCACGGCCCACCATTCCAGGGACTAAAAGCTGCCTCTTTCTGAGGACCTGAGTGGTTTTACTGTTAGCCACCACAGCTTTATTCACTGCAAACCCCTTGATAATGATGTCATACTCTCACCAGATTTATATGTATGCATAAAACAACTCATAAAGAAAGCACCAGGTTACAGATGCTCTCATTAATGTAAGCCTTTTGTGGATTCTTTCAACCTTTATGACAGCTACTACCTTTTTTTTCAGCCAACGCAGTTGTCTTTTTCTGAGTCCTTATTAATTCCACCCCACATCTTTCCTTGACCCTCTGACACTTAAGGTCAAGGAAAAGTGGCTTGAAAAATGCATAAGACTAGGAATCCTGCTATATAATAAAAAACATGCAACACTTCAGAGAAATGTCTCAATTCTTTGACCTGAATACATAAAAAACTGAACATCCAAAGCTACATTTAGAAAATGAGGCCCTTTGGCTCAGTGACTCTCTTTTGCTTTCCCTCAGCAAACCAGCTTGACATGAGAGAAACGGTGTAGTCTAAGGTGTGTTTACCGCCACAGATAAGAGAGCAAAGCAGCACTTACGATGGCCTTTTAAAACAGTCAGAGTCTATTCATCCGATCCTTCTTTTTTTTTACAGCACTCTCCAAGCAATCAGAGGGCACACAAATTGTAAATCAACACACCAGGAAGCCCTTTGAAAGGCTGCTCAGTTCTGAAAAAAATAAATCACTTTATTTGCATACTTGTGTCCCTTCTTCTAAAGTAAATTTCAGCTGTTCTCCCTCTCTGAACTGGCCTCATTCAAAAGGGAAACCACCAACACTCTCTTCACATTATCCCTGCATTTCCCCCTCTTCTTCATCCATCATCAATTTATTCCATCACTTGGCAGGGGAGCTGGTATTTCCCCTGAGACAGCATGTCACACTGCCCACTCACAACATCAAACAGTGCCCATGCACTACCATCACTCTCCGCCTTTTTTGCCCGCTGCCTGCTCACAGCTCACAACGCTTCACTTCACTTCAAATCACAGAGCCATGCTTCTGTCTCCATCTCTCCTTTCTTACCCGGCCTTATTTCTCTGCTGGCTTTCCCAGGCATGTGTCTTCAGGGTCAAGGGATGCTACTCATTCAAAAAGAAGCATTTATCCATTTCCCACCTTTGTTTAATTCACATCCTTGTGTGTCTGAAAAAGAATTTAAATGGACCATGTCGTCTCAGATAAAAGGAAAGAATCATGGATGAGTGGATAAAGCGAAGGTCTGAATGTGCGGATGAATAGCCGTCTCATTTGACATCATTGTTTGACATGAGACATGTAATGACAAGAGAGAAGGACAAGGATAAGTAGACATAGAGGGAGATTCAGTGGTATTGTAGAAAAGATGGTTGAGTCAGAAGTGGGTCATCGTGCTCTTCTAATACAGTCTAACAAAGAAAAGGCTCCCAGGTCCCCCCTGCATTATATCTTCACATATATTGTATATTTATTATATCATTTACTATAATTTTATCATTGTTGAGTTCTCTGCGTACCTAATTAACTAAAAACCAATCAATAATAATTGCCAGATAATATAACCTAAGATAATTTACTAATCGGCTACACACATTTGAAGGCATTGCATACAGACACTTGTGTGTCTATAAATATAGCTACATAAGTAGCAATGTACATATACCCCTTTATCTATATACTTTTACCAAAGGCAGAATCTAACCATATGTGCTTTTATCTATGTTCCCATATTTTATCAACCCCTCATTGAACGTGTGTGTACCCACTTACATAGATAAATCTTTTTGTACCCTTGTGTTTCTGTGCACATCTAAAATCCTAGCTGTCTATGTATAAATAGCTCAGTTTTCCTCTGTAAATATGTATCCAATTACTTGTGTCCATTTTCTGTACCACCAAATGTTTCTGGCTATATTCAAACCTCCCAAAGCATTAGTATGTACCATGTAGTTAGGTATGTACAAATCTCTACCCAAGTACTCTTAGATACTAGTTGATGAACCCATCAATGAACTTAACTACATACTACGACTTTTAACCCTAATTTACTGTCTTTTATTAACCTTCAACAACACACTTATAACTGACAGCTAGTTAAGGCTTTATCTGATTGGTCAAATTATGTTAATCCACCACCCAATGATTCAATGATGCAGGATTTTCCATTTAAAAGGCCAAAGGTCATCTAATAATTTAGTGTGGTTCTGGCTGGCTTTTTAAATAGGTTTATCCCTTAAGCTTATATTCTGATAATGATGCAAATTAGACTTTTAGAAGTTGTGTGCTGTCAAACTATATATGGTTTATTTTAGGCTAATAAATGTTCCCTGCATCTAACTGCTTCCTGTCTTTGATAAAACCGTTTTTGAAAACTGAACATACGTCTACTATGCAGCTTTGAAACAGGAAAGAAAAACTCTTCAGAATGATTAACAGTTCACATTAAGTCAGACTGGCGGACCTCATCTGTTCCTGAGATGCACAGAAATCAATACCTGCAGTGTTGTATATGAGCATGTCAAGCATCTGATTAAAACCCAGAATCTGGAACATTTAAAGCTGCCCGTGTCCATCCACTATCGCTCTTTCATCATCAGTAGCAGCAGCTTACTGGAATCACTTGCTTTTATTTTCATTAGCACCTTTTATGAACACAATTAGAGAGGTTAGCTGATTTTCTGCAGCAGGACCCCCACACTCAATGCCTCCAGTGGACAGAGTTGAATACACAGAGCTTAGCTAGGAGCAACACTTTCATTTAGATTAGAGCTTGACAAAGCAGCAGATTGTAGGAAAAACAGCAAATCTAAATATCCTTGAGTGTAAAGATTAAAAATCCTGCACAACTGAAAATTGTATGTTGCCGGACAAACACTAAAAAAAAGCAAGGATATTGACACTAGCTCTTGAACATTTTGGTGCACGTACTTTCTTTAGAATTGATTGACAAGAAATTGAAAATATTTGCTGAAAGTGACATTAAAACACAAGGCTTGAATCCATTGGTGTTTTTTTCTGAGCTAGCATGATAATGTTCCTAAGAAAAATGCAGTTTAGTTTAGCTAGACCATGTAAAACTAAAAAGAGTAGGACTACTGTTCTCAACATTGTTAACATCAACAGGGGATGACTGCACAGAGAAACTAACCAGATTTATTTTTCTAGGTACATCTCGAGGTCACGAGCTGCTGCTTTTAGTTCAGCACGATTTCCACAAATTGGTTTTTATGTTCTACTGTAAACTACCTTCAAATCACAGGAAATGTGCTACCATGGGGCAATTTTTTGAAATCTAGCTGCAGAAATCATCAGTTGGAAGGGTTCAACAGTTGAGGCTGTGCATTGCCAACAAATTAGAAAAAAAGAATAAATGGACATTCTGTCCTTTGTACCATTCTGAATTTAGATAATCAGTGGAAAAAAGTTATCTCTCATAAGTATTTATCAGTTTTTCAGACTGAAATAATTCCATGAATAATGTAAGCATGTTCCAAACAAAACATGGGATGCTATAATTATACACTTAATCCAACCTACATGTGACTGTCATGTATCATGGTAACATCAGGGCCTGCCTCATCTTGAGATTTGAAAATATTGTACAAAAAGTGAAATCACAAAGTCACAAAAACATTTAGAGAAGAAGAGAACTTGTAATCATTCTTATCTTTAAAAGAGAACTGTTTGCTCTTCTTGGAAAGAGAGAAGTACAAACCAATTTTGTACTCATTGATTTAGCAGGAACCGACAGAGTTTGGGGTCGCCCTGAACTCAGTTTGATTTTTCCAGGAGAGTAATTAAAAAGTTTAGGCTGCAAAATGAATTCTAGGCTCTGATATGACTTTGAGTAGTATTAAAGTGTGTCAGATGGATTATACCACACCATATGCTGCTTTGAGAATGTTTTTATCCATCTCAACAACAGATGTAAATAAACTGTAACAGTCAGTCCTCTGCTGTTGTATTCCCGATGAAAAAAATGTCAATTTTCCTTTAAGCCTCAAGGATCTTTTTCAAAATGAGATTTATTATCTTTTTGGGTGAATAATTTCCTGCTGGAAATTACTGCCATGATACCAGTCACTACTCAAAATGACAGCTGATGTAATGAGAGCAAAAATCTTACAACAGGAGACCACTGCTATATGAGCATTACTTTTTACACCATTCCACTTTCAAATGACAGAAATTGCTCACACTGTGTATGCACTAATATCTGAATGACATGACAGTGCACCAACATTAGCATGAGAAGGCAATTATTTCTGCTTTAATGTACATTTGCAGACATTAGCTTTCAGTCCTGGGAGCTTATTGACACTAATTCACAGAACTGCACAGATAATAAAGCCACCCACAGCAAACGGCAACAAAACAGTAGATTTTTATTTTGTTACTGTCGCTGCAGGTGAATCAAAACAAAGCTGTGTTGTTTTTCTGTCATATTTCATTATATCGTGTTTCCTGATTTTGTTTATATTCTCTCTTTTCTGTCACTTTAACTGTTTTCAACAGATAGGTCACTTTGTAGGATTTGTCTGTTTTGTTCTGCATGGAAACAATCTTCACTGTCTTGCTAACTGATAGGGGATCCACGCTTCTCCCGAGTCATGCATACAGGTGACAGGGTGCGATTCTTTCACTCTGCTTCTCCCTATTTTGTGTGCCTACCCTGCGGTCTTTTCGGAGCCTCTGTCTGCTTCTGGTACTGCGTTTGCTCCGTCTCTTTGAAGTGTCCTGAGGGTAGAAGTGAAAGAGCCCCTCTCCAAAGGGTAGCTGCGCACAAAAAGAAAAAAAAAAAGAGAGAAGGAGGTAAGATGAATCCAGAACAGAAGCAGAGATGAGAACAAAGTGGCTGCAATCAGAAGGTGTGAGATTGGCAAATACAAAAAATACAATAGATCATAAATGGAGCAGGAGGAGGGCAGGTCATTCTCCAGGTGGGGAACAAGGGGGTTGATTCAATGGCTTTAAATGAGGCTCTATTTTAAGGCTCTGGAGAACGGTGCTGGGTTCAACCGTGATAAATCAGCAGGGCAGGGAAATGAGATGCATCATCGAGAGCATTCCCTCTGGCACTGCACTCACATTAAAGACCCCCTTATGCTTTAGTAACAGCTAGGGGACAGGTCAATCCTCGGAATAAAGGCTTTTCGCTGCGCC
Source organism: Thalassoma bifasciatum (assembly GCA_008086565.1). Taxonomy (NCBI): domain Eukaryota; kingdom Metazoa; phylum Chordata; class Actinopteri; order Labriformes; family Labridae; genus Thalassoma; species Thalassoma bifasciatum. The sequence goes on along the minus strand of RPOG01002087.1, from coordinate 55,419 downwards.
TGTCACATCCAGTGAGAAAACAAAAATATGGAAGCACAAGGATTATTCTTATCTTTCACTGCTGTTTAACCTTGATGCCAGAATAATGGCTCTCATATGTGATGCAGGTGAAAAAGCAAACACTGCACAGCCAATGAATGCTCCTTTATTAAGTAATGTTTACTTGAATGTTTGTGAATCACAGATATCTGTCTGTCTCTTTTATCCCTCTGTGTGCTCTCATTTGCATGTGGGTCCCTACTTCAGTGTCCCCGGTCTTGTTAATTAAGCAACAATAGAAGATAATTCGGCCGACACAGACATTGTTTAATGGTGCATATCCCATTAAGACAAATATAGCTGCCGATTACATAACCTAGGAGGCAGGGAGGTAGAAGATGTTGGGGAGAAGGGAGGGAGTCTAGCCCCTGGCGGTCTAGAGCTGAGTATCAGACAGACATCATATAATGATGAGTTACAGATTGAAGGAGGATTATTCGGCTGATGTTGTTGTGGAGGTGAATCCTCATTCTAAGCAGCAGAAACCTCTCCGTTCTCTGCTACGCATCACTAGGTAAAGCTCCAGACAATTTCTCATGCACATTTATTTTGACATGTGGAAGAAGAATACACACACTGTCAGGGAATTATTTCCATGGGTCAGACTTTTTTTATTTTTATTTCCTGTTATGTGTGCTGCATTTGCCATGCTTTTTCATAAGATGTACAGTGGTCGATGAGTTTAACGCTATATTTCACCTGAAAGGCTGTGTATGTCAGAATTTATGTTGACAGCCTGCCTGTAGTAACTGATCAATATGATACATTTCCTTCTAAGTATTGATATCCACAGACATTCAAATTCACTGTAACAAAGCAGGAAAAAATAAAGCAAATGATTATTTTGGGGTTGAAAATTTTTTTTTAACTTTCATTTAAAAACAGAAATATTAGTTTTAGTGGTTGTGACTTATTCTTGATTAATTTTGGCACATTTCATTTCTGTGTATAAAATATCGGTATAAGTCTCGGTATTGATATCAACGACACTGGCCATACATGTACCTTGTATTGGATCGAGAGAGTTTGAAAAATGTGATTAGGTTGTTTGTTTTACAATTATTCTTCTTTGAGACCCCCCAGTTTCACATAGAAAAGCAATTTTCTCATTATTTGCTTGGAGCTCAAAGTATAAAGATGGAACCGAAGGGTTGTGAGGAAAAAAACCCTTGTAATGAAAAGAGTTTGCCACTTTCAAAGTAGACTTCACCTTCAATAACAGCTACAATATATTCTTGCTCTAGTTAAACTGAAATTGGGGGTATAAAATGATTTGATTTATCTTTAGGCAGCTTTGAATCCACAGAGGCCATGGTCCTTTCAAGGCAACCTACTGACCAGGGCCTACATTTTAGTGGGATGACGTCATCAAGCTAAGCCAAAGTGTAATAAAGTCATATTAATTGCAAACAATGAAATAATTCTTGTTTTTGGTAAGTTTGATTTTATTCCACTGGACATCATGTGTCCTCATTCATGTGAGCTCGTTTTTGCCGACAAGAGAGGATATCGTTGCCATATTTGTTTAAATATTTTCTGACATAAAAAATATAATTATTTCAAGTGATAAATCTTAGAGTTATAAGTTTGAAAATCAAAAACAATAAGCTGATTTTCTGAGAATCATTTCACGGGAGCATCTTTACCTTTCGGGCGCTCTGGAACCCATGTTGTGTTGCAAGTTGGTGCGCCTCATCCTGTGCGTCCTCGTCCAGCTGAACCAGAACATGGTCCGTAAAGACTCCTTCCGCAGCCTGCGTCGGAAGCAGCAGCAGCAGCAGCGCGTTCAGCAGCACTAATAATCCTACGGCTGTCCCATGTTGGGAAGATCCACGCATCGTGTCTGGCTTGTTTCAACCCGCCTCTCTGCCTGCCTGCCTGCCTGCCTGCCTACCCGTTGGAGTGGAATCTGTCTGCGCGGGATGCTCCTCTGTAGAGATAGGAGGAGGAGGGAGAGGAGGAGGAGGCGGAGGAGGAGGAGGAAGAAGAGGAGAAGGATGTGACAGGGTTAGAATCAAAGCATCTCCTCGTCGATGGCTGAAAGTAGTAGCGGTTTATCCGTGGTGTAGTCTCTCCTGCTGTGTGGTTGGAGTGATGTGGATGTTGTGTGTTGTGGACCAAAGCTGCATCCTCAGCGCTCTATCTCTCCTCCTCCTCCTCTCCTCTCTAATTCATTTACCTTACTCGCTGGGGTACTTTCAGCGCGTGACGTTGTACCAATGGGCTCGGGCGGGTGTGTTCCTGGTCTTTTTCACCCTCCCCCGGATGAGCACGGGGACACTTTTCAGCACCTTGGAGAAAGCTTCCCCATCATGCCTTTGGGCTGATGGAGATTTCATTGATTATCCAACATGAGTCAAAGAAAATCCCTGACCTTTTGACTGATGTGCTGCTTGAATAATTACAAAATGTAACATAAATCATACAGTTCTCTCTCCATAGAGCTGACATGCATGCCTTCATCCTCACCATCCTGACCCTCTCTATGTCCTGGAATGTAAGAATAGTTCCATCACTGTGTAATTGGTCATTTGGATGTGAACAGCAGGTAGTAGGAAGGAAAGTGTGCAGAAAGGAGACTCTTACAAAGGCAGCTCATTAAAGGACCTCAGCTCTTCTGCATGCCCTTCTCTTTCTGCCTCCCTGCTGCACACATGAATGGGCTACAGACTGCTGAAGTCTGATGAAAAAGTGATGCTCGAGAGAGGAGAGCAAGAGGATGAAATGGTAATAGAATGGCACTGGTTACCTATCATTGGTGAGGTAGAAGCATAACGCCAAAGGAGCTAATATCATGTGCTGCACAGCCAGTAGTTGTTACTACTGCGATCTTAACACTTCATTGCACTGGCTGAAATAAAGATGCCCCCTGAGTCTCTTTTAGTCAGTGGCCCATTTAAAAATCAGCAGGTTTTACCACAGGCTGAACTCCTAATGTGTTTGTGCACATGAGCTTGTGGACCGAGAGCTGCAGGATATTTGCTCCATATCTGCATGTTTATGTGCTTCCAAGCTCCAATAGAGAATTTAAATCTAATGTTGGTCTTGTTGCCCTCACCATCAGGGTTGTCTCATCTCTTTGTCAGTCCCATCTTGCATATGTTACCAAATGAATAAATAAATAAATAAAACCTCCTGTAGTCTTTGGCCTTGTACACATATAGCTGAGTGTTTTTGAAAACAAATATACCCCCTCATTTATTTTAAAAAAGACAATTATGTACACCTGATCATTTACAAATATATATATATATATATATCCACACAAAACTGGGTTAATCCATCTCAGCATGCCAGACCCAAAGGTGGCAGTGTTTTTCTGATGTGAAATCCATGCCAATCAGAATTTATCCCCATCATTCTGTCTACCCTCACTGACTTAAACATGGCACCAGGATCTTATGTTTGGATGAATAAAAAGGTTTGCTCTTCAACATAAGTAGTACAATGCTCTTAAGGAAAAAAAGCAAGCAAGAACAGTTTGCATCAATGTTGAAACTAACATGCCTGCAATAACAATGCTCCGCACAATGTTGTGATGATGTGTAGTCAACCCCAAATGAAACCTTTTCACATATGACTCCGAGCATTTAAGATCAGTTACTGAACTGCAACTACAACTCAAAATACTATAAGGTTTACGACAGGACCAGACATCCATTGTGTGTGCAGGACAAGAAGGAAGAGTCTTCACAATTTATTTGCATTAGTAGCATTGCTACTTCTTCAATACAAACTCAGTTGTAAGCCATCTGACTTCATGCACACCTTGATAATCTGTAAATGTTTGGGAATGTACATGTATTTATAAAGAAGCTATACAGGCATCAGCATTCCCTGTAGTCTGTTTCATATAAGAGGTAGTTAATAGTAAGAAAGTGGTTGCATCTGATTTGCTTCAACCACCTGCTCAGTATACATCTCTCGACTAGTGTCCAGATGCCAATAGAATCAAAAAATAAGCATACATAACAAAGATATTGATTTGATAATGGATTAATTATTCAAAATGGATTCTCTATACAGCTAGAAGTAGTATTTAGTCGGATATTGATAGACAGCTGATTTATACTTCTGCTCTGACTCTATGCTGTCGTGGCAAATGCTTTCATGAGCACAATGGTAATATTTTTGGTTGCTTGGTCTGCGTCATTCTTCAATACCCTTCCAAAAAAACACAAGAAAGCAGTGTGGTATATGTGACTGTAGGATCGCTTGCTTCCAGACCCTTCATGTTCTGCTTTTTTTTCCTGACGATTTTAAGTGTATGAAGTTAACTCTTATGAGAAACAGTGGAGAGGAGATGTCAGAATGGATAAATTGGACTGGAATTTGGGGTATGATGTAAATACAGGAAATATAATGGTACATTGTGATTTCTTTCACTTTGTGTACTCTCGGCTCACTTCTCAAAAGTGAGTTTAATGTACATGGAGAGAATAAGAAAAGCAACTATAGATTATACATATGCATATTTTATGAGCTGTGTTTTATATTGAATGTGTTCATCTCTATTATGCACTTGTTTCAATACAATACCCCTTTGTCGCATGCAGCATCCCCTGTCAGATAATTATATTTGAAAGATGTAACATGGGAACGAAACAGCGCATGGATCATTTGTCACACAAGTCTGGAGGAATAATGAAGGTAGTTTTTATATAAGTGGCTCCGCTTTACTAATCACTGTTTCCATGCCCCCTGCAGACCTCCACCCACACTCCTGCGACTCTGCAGCACACAGATTATTTATTTAGCTCGGGCAGTCAGCAACCCTCTCTACACCATCTCTACATCATTCTTCACTGCTGAGCTCTCAGTCGTGACTCTTGTTTTGGCTGCTGATTCACAATTTATTTCATCCTCTTTATTTTGTCAGTCGGGGTTACCTGCAAGGAAAATCTGTGGCATACTCTGACTTCTATTTTCTTCTGGTAAACCACCAACAATTTATGTTATAATAAGAGTGTATGTATTTGTGGAGCTGCCTCAACAACACTGTGAGGTACTCAATTCACATAATAACAAATGTATGTTTAGACTGAAACTTCTTACAACCTGCTGATCTTCGCTTTGCATGAATCATTCTTTCGTCAGCATGAAAAGGGGGTTCGTTTTTTTCATTTAATAATCTAAATATAAAGAATATAGCTTAAAGTTTTTTTCCATGACCCTGAAAACAACAGTGTGAAAAAATAATTCAAAACACAGAATCCAGCTTTAGTCCTCTGGCCTGCAGTGAATACATAAATACTGTAAAGTGTGAGTGTACAACATTTCAATAAAGCACACAACCATCTGATTACATTCAGTTTCAGAGGAAATTTCATTTCATTCTGCACATATTTGAAAAAAATGGGGATTTAATTACATTTTCATACTAGCTGAGGCTACAGATTGTTATCCTTTTGCTTTTATAATGCCAAAATTGTCTTAAGATGAGATTACGAGTGTGTCAGCAGTGATACATTAGAGGGGAACTTCCTCGAAACAGACTGAAAACATCAGGACTTTTAAGAAGATGCAGTTTTAACTTAATCTTTTGTTCACACATGAGACAGAGACAATGAACGAAAACAGTTTGTGTCAGAGTATGGTCACACTGCTTCTAAAGAGTGGGATTTCACAGTCCTGGAAAAGTCTGGGTCTTACTTTAGTTATTTTTCCAAATGACAAATAATCCTTCTTCTCTGTACTTAAAAGGGAAGAGCTTGCAGCGTTGTTCTGCAAAAGGCTGCTTTGATTGAACAGACAAACAATAAAAGCAATAAAATGTCCAATCAGCTGGAATTATTGTCTTGGACGAGTGTTCAAAACAACACATCGTTTAAAATTCCGTGGGCTGACTTTTTATTTCAAGCTTGGTTGACTTTTACACATTAGATTTTTTACAAGGTTGTTTCATCATGTCTGATAACACAATATCTTAAAAGAGAGGTTAAAAAACATGGATGTGTATCTGCAGCAGTGTTAGAGGAGGAGCCAAACATTGTGGATGTTTAATTTTTAATACTGGCCCCAGGCTGGAGAGGACGCAGGATGAATGTCAGTGTTTCTGTTCTGAGTTTTAGTGGAAACAGGGGAGATGAGACTGAAAGTTATACAATGACATTTAGAACACAATAAAGCATGCATAGTCCTCTGTAACCTCTGCTACCAACATCTTAACCACACTGGAACCTTTTGCTTTCACTCCAGCCCTCTGCTGTAGCACTGAGTTTTTTAATGCAGTTTACATGCAGAGTTTATGAATACTTTATGTTTTCAGAGAGGTTATATCCCTCTGCTCTCATTGAGATGCTAATTAAACCAACAGACTCTTCAAATGCAAACCTTCACAGAAAGAGCAAGTGAGTGCAAACTGGGACCTCGAGTGAAGATCTGGAATGCATCAGAAGCTGAAGATCTTTTTTTCTCCCTTCCTGTTGTTGAGCTGTCTTTTTAGAGGCAGCTCTATATCATACTGCTCCGTCAGAGACAGCCCGTCTTGTGGGATGGGATACGTCTGAGTGAGTGGGGGATTGTGGGTACTATATCGGCGCTGATTGCAGTGCAGATAGTGTCACTTCTAATGGTTTCATTCGTCCTCTCCCTCTATCCCTTTTTCTGTCTGTCTCTCTCTCTCTCTCTCTCTCTCTCTCTTTGTATCACAGGAAGCTTCCCCCTGCCTCTGCTTCTGTGAGATAAGCGGGCAGCCCTCACAGGTAGACGGATATCAAAACCCACAGACAACGCCAGTCTTCATAGTGGCAGAACGTTGACAAGTGATGACATATCATTACTCTGCTGTCACAGGCTTTAGGTCGATCAATTTGGCTTCAGCTGTGGTCTTGAAAGAAGATGTGAGGGCAGGTTTAAGATGGAGAAACCAGAATGCTATCAATACTGACTCCTGTGCATGAAGAGACACATATGAGATGTAGTTTTGATCTTGGTCTTTATAGACAAAGAATTGGAGCATAATCCATTGTATGGTTTTATTCCCAAACCCTGTAATGATAGCAGTCTTAAGTTGTGAGAACAGACATGTTTGTGTTTTTCAGTCTTCTTAAGTCATCTAGTTTTTTTATATAACCTCTTTTTTTGTATGTCACAATATAGCAAGGTAGATCTAAAGGACAGAGTGGGGCGATATGTCACCACCTCTGGCCCACACAATAATCTCAATTTTACCCTGACCAGAGTTTCTCCTGCCCTCTTAATTAAGATATAATTGCAGCTATTGTACAAGAGGTGGGCTGTAACGGTGTGTCATACAGATCTATTACTTCCATCAGGCCAGCTGGAGGAGCAAATAGCAGGGAACAGAGGAACAAAGCTAGGTTAATGTTGGAGCTTCATGTGCTGTGAGGCGTAGCAGACAGCAAGGCCTGCTCAGGTTGAAGCTCAGTCTTCATTTTTCATGGACCACAAGCGGAGAAAGCAATAATTGAAATCATCACTGTGCCTTTCATATCTTTTATTAGATAGTACAGAGTGAGGGCTGTGTAGATACCTCCTGCTAAACTAAGGGACTACGGAAAAGAGTAACATAAAGGGGGTATTCAGGTTTAACAACCTGCAGCTTCCATTAATGATGTCCAGTGCTAGACTGCTGCAAAGTTTTGATGTTTCTCTCTGCATGGTGCTCAAGCTAACACGGACACTATTGATGTTCCTGTCTGTGCCTCTACTTTGCCTTGAGCTATCCTTGAACACAATGTAAGCTGTAAGAAACCCTCATAAGTGAGAGTCTATCATGCTATTCATGAAGTGAACAGGTAGATTCAGAGTCCCTGTGAAACTGTGGACGTTTATGGAGGACATCAGAAGCCATGTGTCGGTTATGTAACTTATCGGAAGAGCAAAAATATTAGGATGGGGATAAATGGGGTGGGTTTCTTCACCATAAACTGATTCTTTTCATAGGAGCAAAAATTCTGCAAGTTTGTACCAGATCCAAAAGAAGCGAACAAATTCACATCTGATCATAGTGTTGTCTCCCAAGCCACATTGTTTTATTCAACAACTGGAATGATAAACCAGCCAATTGTGTCCCCTTCAGAGAATGAAAAACATGCAATTTCTCTACCTGCCTCCATTTACAAATCCTCGTTAAAAAGTAAAACATAAACACACCAGGTTTCTGCAAAGGCTTATAGAATACTCTATTATTAATGTGTTCAGGTTTATCAGTCTGCTATAGAAGAGCAGTTGTCACAGACCTCTTCTCACACAGCACATGAAACCACCTGCTCTGCCATTAAAAGCAAAGTTTAGTCTACTTGAAAAGGAAAAACAACAGCCCAAGTAGAGATTATACGTAATCACAATAATTATTTCTCCCATGTGTTATTTATTTGGAGGTGAGTTTTCGGTGCTGCTTAATAAACGCACTGCCTAGGAGGGAATTAAATCACATTCAAATTATCAACACGGATGAATCACTCTCACTGAGAAGTGAGTGGGAAATAAAAAACACTCAGTTTTATTTGATTAACAGGCAAACTTACCTTGAGCTACAGGGAAATGACATCATTCATAATGAGTTAAAAATGCCAGAAATCTGTTTTTCTTTCTTTTAACTGAAATGTTTTTTCTCCTTTGGATAGTGAAATTGATAAGTATCACCAAAGTGGGTTATTTTATTCTTTCCCATACCTTCACCTTTTACAATTTCCCATGTAAATGCTGATGCTGACGATTGTGAAATGCTTCAGCAATTCCCAAATCACCCATTTGAAAATTTGTTTCAATCGTGAGTTGTTTGGTAGAAAAATACTGCATTGTCTGGCTTGTATTTTGAGCTGAGCCCATTTTACCAGGAGCCACTGTTGTGTTGTTGCCACTTAATGGGATGATTTGTCTCAAGCACAACAGTAATCAGCGATATGATAACAGTGGATGCTCCAGAGTTTACGGCAAGTTTCTGAATGAATTATTATGAACTCGGAGTGAAAGACTCAAGCCCAGCATGTGCTCAGAAAATGATGTTGATGTCATGACTGCTGTGGTGTAATTGTCATTACTAATGTATCATGCTGAGTGCCCCCCTACCTGCCAGAATCAAACACCTTGAACACATTTGCTGATGAGGATTTTGATTCAGGAAAACATTACCTCAAAGTTAATTTTTCTAATCGTGTCTCCTGAGCTGGACGTGGTCCTGAGCTCCTCACTGCACTGCCAACTTTCCCATTTCCGTTCATACCCTCATTAAGTCATCAGGGAAGTAAGCCACCTCCAATCTGATGTCTGAGCAATTATAAGCTTCTGTTGGCCTGTGACGTTAGACACTGCAGTTTTTCACACTGCAAACCTTTTTTTGGGGAGTGATGCGACAAGCTGACCTTTCAAGCTCATCGGAAAATCATCACAATGTTACTAAGGTCATTGCCGCAAAGAGGGTTGAACTACACGGCATCAGTGTGAATATATGTACACAGAAAGAAACATGACTCACTGGAAAGCTGGAATAAGGGCTTATCTTTTTAAAGAGTTTCTGTTCACTCATAGTCAAGCCTGTGTAGAAGCCTTTGGCTTTATTAAACTGCATAAAGTTATAACAACTGAATGATGGGTTTTAAGTTCTTCCATATGCCTCATATAAACTCACAGCTTTAAACCCTGGAACATGATGGGCTGTGGTGGATAGCACATGATAAGTCTGAATCATAAACTTGTCTCTTGCTTCTACTTTTCTACCATTGTAGAGAATGGAGAGCTTAATATTCCAGAAATATAACTGTTTTGTTTCCAGCAAATTTCAAATGAGTCTTTGCCTTCAGGAAGAGGATGGACTAAGTGACCTTGGCTGAATATGATGACATAGGAGCTGTACCACGCAAACAGCATACACAGCAGTCCTGGTGTGTGGGCTCTGATGCTCTTTCCATTTTAAAAGGACATTAAGCCTAATGGCAATGCTGTCTTAGAGGTTTCCAAGCCTCTTTCCAGTGCTGGCCTATATACTCATGGCCAAAGAGTATAGTCCATTAAGAGAGCAAACAATGTCTTTCATAGGCCATGCAGGGCAAAGCATACAAGGCTTTGTTGGAAGCAAAAGCGGTGAGTCTGTGCTTTTCTCTCACAATGTCTGATTATCTAAATGCATTATCAGAAATGTTTGTAAAAATATTTTTTAGTTGGTGCCTGAATACCTTATTCCTGAACAGCTCATTTGATGTTGAGCTCTCATTTAATTCATGACTGGCTTCACACACACAACAACAATTGTGCTTAAGTCTTTGACAGGAAACTTAAAGGGAATTAACACTGACACTTGAAAGTTGAAAAGAACTCATGAAAAGGTAAATAAAATTGCATCACAGATTCCTGGGTAAAGAATGTGGCTAACTTTAGCAAAGCTAGCACCACCAGCCTTCAGTCTTGCATAAATTTGACTATAAGCAACACATGGTGAATATGGTTTGTTTCTATATAATAGCTACTGTGTTGAGATGCTCTCATCAAGTGTCTTATGAGAGAGATCGTTTTTTGAATGTATGAAATCTAATTGAATCACAACCAATTTTTGATGGTTTTAGATTTTAATTGTAATGCTGATCCTGTATTACATAGCTGAAAAAGGCTGTCAATGGAAATTAGCATGGACAAAGCAAGAAAGAAAACAACTGTTTATTATCAAACAGTAAGAGCAGAATGAATGATAGAATGGAATAAAGAGGAAATTTCCTGTTGAAAAGAAAGATGATGACCTGAGATACATTTCCATGAATACAGAGACAAAGTCATTTACACCACCACTTGACATTTCAGCACCAGCCATTGTGAACAAAGAAAGCAGAGAAACACTGAGAAAAAGAGACAATTGTGTAAGCGTGGGAATACGATGCATGCGGATGAACATGTTTTTCCATGTTGGCTTCTTCAATTGCTCATTTAAGCTACAGACATGAGTCACATGGAAAGAAAACAGACTCCGACACCTTCATTCAAGCTCTTAACACATATGAGAGAACCTGCATGGCTTGATCCAGCCTGGGATTAGTGATGGCCACAGTCTCTTTGTGACTCAGTGGCTGCAGCGAGGTGACGGCAGCTAAAAGATAAGCCTGCCACTCTGCCTACTGACCGTGAAGGCAGCACCGTTAATTAGCAGCTCTGTCCTGTGCTGATTAATTTATTCACTGAAGCCTCATTTATTTAATCTTGCAAAGGTGATTTATTTGCATAAAGTTTAATTATTTTCTTCATAACCTTCCAGGATATAACTACACCATATTGGAAACTATTTACTGCATCATAACAAATCAACTGCTCTTTGAGTGATGTGCAAAACTCCCGCCAGATTCACCATGCAGTTGTAAAAACAAGCTACGTGCAAAATGTGTAAATAAATATAACAATGACCGCTCCAGGGGGATCAATAAAACCTACGCGCTGAAATGCATTTAGAGCTCCTCAATGAAAACCTTATTGTTCATTCTACCCCTGCGATTTGCGAGGATACCCTGTCCAATCAATACAAGGGCCATTAGGCTTAACAAACCTGGGTTCATCTATAAACTGCCCACAGCCTCTTCACAGCAACTACACATCCTCCAGGACCATCTGCCTACCTGCAGAGGCTCAGAGGCAGGTGGATTGGACAAAGCAGGGTGTAATTTTATTCCCACACACTGTTTTCTGACTGGTTTGTCATGTCAGTGCATGTGGAGGGGAAGATACAACCAGTAATTCCACAAATGTCCATGGGTTCTGTTTACGCCGCTCTGTTTGCTATGATTTGACATCCACTGAATGGTTTAATTCATGACCATTTTTTCCATAATGAGATGTTCTATTACAGCAGATTTTTGTGTCTTTCTGTCAGTCATGTCACTCTCTGGGAACAAGCTCTGGGTGGCTGCAGGACCAAGATATGAAGCTAGAAAGAACAAGGGTGAAACCTTGGGGGGGGGGAAGCAGAGCGGACCAGAACGGATATTAAAACGAGAGATCAGCAATATAAAAAGAAAGAAAAGAATACATTTGTGTTAACTGCCTCTGCTTTTCAGCTTGAGACAACAAATATGCTGTTTTACTATAGTTTTTACTCACTACAAAGGTGTATATTAGATTTTGGGACGTTTTCTTTTCAATTAAATTCAGCAACCAGCTTTGTATTATATAAAAATCCATTAAGAGGCAATTTATTGTGCATTGATTTCTCATTGTTCTCAAATTTTTTTTGTCTTGTGATTTAATCCAGCATACTACTCAATGCCTGCAGCTACTGAGAGTCCAAAACAATCACATTTCAAGTTAGTATTTATGTTATTGTACACGCTGATGGGTGCTGTAAAAGGTCAAGGAAAGCATCTGAGTAAGGTTTAAACAACCAAATGTGTCCATTTAAATTTCACACAGGAACATTTTGCCATGTTAACCCACATGCATCTGTGAGCAGGAACACACGCAACACACAATTTTGTTACACCACTTAATTGCCTTACTTAGCCTCACTGCTTTTGTAATGGGTAATTGGTTGTCATGACAAACACTTAGTCTATTCATAGCACTGAGGCTTGAGCAAAAAAAAACAAAGAAAAAAAAAACTGCAAAAACATTTCAAGAAAAGACATGGGAGATTTCTGAACTCCAGAAACTGAGGGAAACTAGAGGGAGCAATATGATGTTTTTTTCTCCTTTTACTGAAATAATCTGTCGGACTGATTCAATATTCACCTCCTGGTTATGCACAAGAAAAATTCAGTCTGATTGAAAGCCTGAAAATTTTAAAACAAGACAGGGTTGAAGCTGTATGGATCTGCTAAGAAGAGCAAAGACACCACAGGGAAATGAAGTAAAACAAAAGAGACACAATCCATTATTTTCAGTGACATTATGCAAACACTAAAAGGATGCCTCTACTTTCTTTGTGAGCTGTAGAAAATGTCATGACATGTTAGCATCCAATACAATAAACAGCATTCACCAAGACCTCCAGGTGTTTGTTACTTAAACAACATGCATTATTCATCAGGAAGGGAATAGACAAGACACTGGGGTCTGAAACCTTTACGTCATTTATCTGAAGGCTTATTTTATGTGAAGGTAGCTTATCTGCTGTGCGTCAGTACTGCTGCTTATTGGACTGTACGCAGACTAATAGCCACTGTTTTCTGTTAAAGGGGGAGCATATTTGTAATGGCTACTAACCCTTTAAACATATCTTTAATGAAACTTTGTCTAAAAGGTGCTAAGTGGCTAAGTTGGGTGCCCCATGTATGGGAGCTAAAGTCATCATGGGACTGGGTTTGCCTGCAACCTGCAATCTCTTTCCTGCATGTCACTCCTCACTCTTTCTCCAGGTTTCCTGTTCTGTCCACTATCCTGCCCTCTGTGGTTAAAGGAATAAAAATATACTCAAAAAAGCTGACTCAACTTCCAGTATTATTTTAATCTTGCATTATAGCCATTACCCCTTTATCTTCAAGGGTTTAAAAGCAAAATTTGACTCCTAACTAGAATGATGTACACAAACGCATCCTCTTACAGGTCCAAATCTGATATGACAAACATATTTGTAGGGTGCGGTTGTTGAAAAGAGGATTACAGCAATATAAAGAGAGTCTACATTCACATTGTGTACTTTGTCAGTGTCAGAATTGGAATACTATATTTATTCCAGAGGGAAATTCAGTAACAGTTGCCCGTGCACACATCAAAAAAGAATATCATAGCAGTAATAGGAGGTGTAATGTAGACAATATAAAAATGTTTTTAAAAAAAAGATGTCTAGAATAGCTTTTTGTTTGTATTGACCAATAGTATTGTTTGTTTGACCAACCTAAAAGTTGTATTACACTTTGTCTCTGAAAACCAGCCTGACATCTCCCTAACCCATCCTCAACAATGAACAAATAATTCAATAAAATTGAATTTAAAAAAAGACATTGATAAAAGCCTCTTTCTAATTTAGAGCAACTCATTTTTAACATTTGATAACATCTCTTAATTTTGATGTAACCTGGTATCTTTCCAACAGATTTTCATATTTTTACAAGTCTTGAGAGTTATTCTTATCTTCAATCCCTTATCCAAATATTCTTAGAGTTAAATTCAGACATTTGAGCTTGCCCTATTACTTTCTGAAGGACCTTTGAGGATTCATGTGATACTAACACAGCTTGCAGTAAAATCTTTGATAGTAACCTACTATAATAGGGCAATGATTAAAAAATAAATAAATAAAAATAAGCCTGACTCATTCGACTTACCTCTGTCCATTGCTCATTTACATTCTTCCTAACTGTGGACATTTCCCTTCCATTTACTTATTTAAGCTAACCCCCTGATTGACTTTTGGATCTGTACACCAATTACTATCTGTTACATCTGGGTTTAACGTAACAGGGTCCCACAATGATTTCCTCAGATTACAGCCTAATAATTGGAACTGTTTTCCCCATGGTAACATTCATTTCCTGTTTTTTTTTTCAACTTATTGACCTTTAACATGCAAGAGCGTCACCAGCCAATTAGAGCTGGTCAGCTGTTTCAAATGAAGCATATCGTGTATTGAGGTTGGAGTCATTACACCTCTCTCCTCCCCACACAATGCCATGTCTATCGCTTGGAAGGCAGCAGCACTTTCCTTGAATCACTGAGACAGTAACCCCTGAATCACAGTAACCACAGTGATGGGAAAAACAGAGAGGAGAAAATAGGATGGAAGGAAGTTGGTTTCTTGGATTGGGAGAGTGGAGAGGAGGTTGTCCTGAAGAGGAGAGTTTATTCAGGTGCAGGATCAGGAAAGGGAACAGACATGGACATATTTCAGTGCTAGAGTCTACACAGGAGGGATCAGTTCTCAAAGTCATGACATCGACATCTTGTCCTTTCTGCTCACCAAAACACAAATGTGACCTACCAATTTAAATCAACCTAAATGCAACACGTGCAGCCATTGTGTCATACTGTTTTTTTTTCAGCCTATGAGCTGAACACTCAAGAATTGAAATCAATGGTGTCTTTGTGTCGAGAAAATGCAGCAAAAAAAATGTGAAATGACTCAAATTTTATTATTCTCTGGATAAGATATACAATGGATAAACAGAGAGAGTGAGCGAACAAAAGAGTGGAATACAGACGCTTTTGTACGTTTGCTTTGTCCCTAAAATATGGCAGCCTGGCACATGATGTAGTCGTGACGCAAAAGTAGTCTGACGATTAGCTACTTTTCCCAAGTAGTGGACATTTATTAGGTGAGAAGACTGACATGACTGATCCTCAGGGTTCAGCTGTGACTGATTCCTACTGACTGATTGATTGATTTAGTCCAAACAGGCAGTGAGCTGGCATTTTCTTACACGGTTGGAGAAATCTGTGCGGACACATCATGTCACTTAAACACACAAGCAAAGCACTGATCAAGTCAGTCATTATATACACAGACATTTTTCCCTTTTGTTCGCTCTCTTTAGGGTTATACTTGCACATTGTTTCTTAAATTGGATTGTTTTCACTCTTTTTTTAATCAGAAAGAATCCAATCCATGTTTTTGTGTATCCCTCTGTCTACTCAAATGGCTGCGAGAGTGTTAGCAAGGATGTGTAACCAGTCAAATATCAGAGGGTCATTATGTTCATGTATTGTGACCATTTTTAAACAAAGGGTAATTGTCAACATGTTTGTTTAAATGGTGTTCCAAGTTGTGAATTAAAAACTATTTGGTAGCCCGCAATCTTGGCAAATGCACAACACGTAAAAAAGTATGCAAAAGTACATCAGCATTTCCCAAAACTTATGTTATTGCTGTTTTCACAAAATGACATAAAGTCTTCAGAAATCGCCAACTCTGTAAGTGTTTTTTGATTATTTCGAATAATGTTTATGTTTTGACCAAGCAGTAACCTCCAGCTGTGAGATATGATGTCATTGTGTAAGTGGTTAAATTAGTTATTCAGTTGAGGCTAAGGAAGAACTGGAAAACACAGACACCTGTTCAAAAAACCCAATCTTTACAGCTAAAATATCAGAAATTTTTCTTTTAAAAAATTGGTCTGATTGAGATATTTTGCCAATAGTGGCTTGACTGTCACGGCAGTACAGTGTAGCCGTTAGTGACATGGCTTAAACTTTGACCAAACCCTGCCTCTTTGGATCTTACAATGTCAACTAAAGTTAGGTTGAGTTAGCTTTTTCAGTCTGGAAAAAAAATCAAACATTTGGCGACATCACTAAGACTTTGCTCCTGTTCTACACGGTCTCTGGTGTGGACGTTCAAAATATCTGCTACTCAGGAAGGCACCTGAGTCTTACATATTGAGGGCAAAGCACACAATTTTCTACCACAGAAGTGGATAATGTGAAGTTTTCTGTCTGGTTTTATCCTGAGTAAAAATCACTCATTTAATGGGGACAAAAGCTTCTTGTTTGGCCATGAAAAGAAAAGAGCTTTTTATTAAAACCATCTCCCTCAGTCAGCCTCTGTCCCATTTTCAAATTTTCTTCCAAATTCAATCATTTTCACCCTCCAACCCCATTTCTGCTCGATCTCCTTTTTGATTTGGAAGACAGATGAGACCCAGATACTCTTCTAGTCCACTGCTCCTCTTGAGTGTTTTGTTTATTCAGGAACTGATTTGTTGAAATGATGTTTTGCTGATTATATTTGATTTTCCCCTTTTTATAATGACTTCTTACTGAAGAATACACTATATAAAAAATCACAAACGTCATTGGACTGTTCTGAGAAAGTGCTGTTGGGTTTGTTTGTCTGACAGTATTACAACATGTTGTATAACAAGCCAACATGGAAGACATGATTTAAAATATAAATATATCTCAAAAGGTTAAGATTTCTGAGTCTTAAATGTCACTCTCAGATGCTAACCAGACCTGACACTGTTGCACCTACTACAGGGCTGCATTTGGCAGCTGCTCCTTTTAGCTCCCACACAGGAGACACACACACACACACACACACACACACACACACACACAAACACACACACACACACACACACACACACACTCACACACACATCAATCTCTCCTGTCATAGCAGCCTGTCACTATGGTAACATCCAAATGATCGTTTCCTGACAGAAAATTCTTATTATTATTGTTTTTAAACAGGAGTAAATTGCTCTGGATTTAAGAAATCATGTTGCTCTTTATATGCACTGTTAGAATTCCGATTTCATTCCTATAGTTTCTCAGAAATATGTGACCACACCTTTATTATATAGCCTTTTATTGTCTTTGAACTTCTTTTATTTCTTCTAAAGTTTTATTTTGGAGTTTTAACACTTTTTTTGAGAGTTTAGCAGGAAGAGCAAACAAGCCAGAAAATCAGGAAAGAGAGAAAGGGTTCACTATCGAGTGTATCAGTGGTGTGCACAGTGGCCCAATTGTTGAAGAATGGATAGGCTAGCGTGCCCTCCTGATTAGCAAAACACGCTAAAATTCCAAATTTCTACAATTTACTTTGGCAGACACTTTTGTTTTAAGGGACTGACAACACAAGCTAGAACAACCTATCTTTCATATGTATTTATTTATTTATTTTTATTTTATGTATTTATTCTTTCAGTTGGTTTACTTTGTTCATTGATTAAATGTCTTGTAACTGCTCCTTTGGTTTGCTTGCGATAAATGCTTGTGCCATAAAGACATATTTGTTTGAGAGTTGTTGATTTTGCAATTTTGTTTTTAAATCTATGAGCCTGTGAATTTTTAATTGCTCTTTGTATGAATGGTGCTTTACAAATAAACTCGCCTTGCCTGACTTGTGAATATTTCTTTCGTTTGTTTTCTTTCAGTGCTTTAAGGCTTTCTACCCTGTTTACTTTCTGCTGTATTCTTATGTTTCAGCATCTTCTATCCTTCCATGTAGCAGTCACATTAGCTGTACATGAGTCTTGTTGTGCCATACTTTTTATTCAGTTGTTTGGATTGTTCCATTGCTGCCTGAGTTTGTGATTTACTTTGTGTTTTGTAAATAAAGTTATTATCATCAGTTTTATCATCAAGACACAGTCTGTCCTGGGGGTGTTTAATTTTTCTGAGTGACATTTTCTTGGGAGATGTCCCCACTGGAAACAGGTTTGTATTGATCCAGGCTGAGAAGGTGACAAGAGATTGATCGTAATGCATGACAGGCCTATTTCCTGAACGGGTAAGCCGGCCTTTCTGAGACTGCCCCAGGTCAGACAAAAATACACTCATGAAAATGACCTGTCTGTTGTGACTGAACAGATCGATGCATGCAGCAGTCAAGTCAGAGGCTTTTCCAGGGAAGAGAAACTGGAAGGTCTGAGGGAAGATCTTTTTTTTTAACATGTAGTGTCGTGAGAATCCACTGAAAATAAAAATTTGATTGACATGTTATACTCTCTAGAGTCTTGAAAAATAATATGATGTTGCTTTTCAAGGTAATGTACAGATTTTCCTGCTCCTTGCACTAATACATGAAATAGATTTAAAATGTCCACACAGTTCCCCCAAATTCCCATCATCAAAATAAACTATACCCTTTAAGAAGTTACCATTTTTACTGTGTGCAAAAGAGAGAGTGTGGAGATTGGTGAACAAAAGATCAAACTTGGAGAGTGAGCGCAGTTTTTGAAGTGACAGGTGACAGGAACTCACAAGACTTTATTCTGTTTCCAAACCTCTGCACAAAGGATGAGCTCGGTTTTGTTGTATGTTGCAGCTCTTTATTCTTCTCTGTGTGTCTCTCTCTCTCTTCAGTGGCCTCCACTTCACCTACAGCTCACTTCCTCCACAGTTACCTCACAGACTATCGGTTTGAGGTTTCAGGTCAGGAAATGGTGATGTTTTTTGAGCCTTGTCCTTTTACGCCCTCTTTCTCAATGCCAACCTGCTGACTGTTGGCTATGACCTCTACAACATCGCACAATGAGTGACACAGAAATGCCCCATGGTTTCAAAGAATACAAAAAAATCAACATTAAAAAATTATCCAACATCAAGCCCAAAACTCTTGGAAAAAACACATTAAGTTGGATAAGAGTTGAATTATAACTGGAGAGGATCTTCACTACAGTTGCTCTTCCTTATCAATCTTCTACTTCAGCAGTATAATGCACAGTGAAATGTATATTCAAATAAGGTTGTAGTTGTAAGTGAAATAATCACATTGGTGTATTGAAATGAATGAGAGTTTATTTGGAATGTTGCTAACAAAGAAGAGAAAAATGATGAGCTAACTTAGCTACTAGGATGGTAGGTTTATGGTTTCTTTAAAAACTGTCAGGGAATCCAAATGCAAAACAAGAGGCCTCCATATGCCATGGCTTAATCACAGTAGAAGTCCGTGTCCTGACAAGAAAAGATAATGATGATTTTGTTATCATTTTCAGTCAAAGCATCTTGGATATTTCCTTGCAAAAAGTCACATATTTTACTCACTGTTGTGGGAATCTTAACCGTGTCCTCCATGAACTTCTGTGTCTCTCTCACCAAAGTTGCAGGGAAGTATCCAATAATGCCCATCTGGTCCACGTACCGCTCACTGTAAACCTGCCAGAGAAAATAACATGACCTTTGCAGAAAATTACCATAACACACATTAAAAGGCTCTATGCATATAACATTTCTTTCTGTACTTGACATAAATTAAATGCTTGCTCATTTCTAAAACAATAAAGCTGAAAACTTGAACAAATGTCTCTTATGACATTCAGCTCAAGGAGGCATCAAAGCTTATTGTTGTTAGTCACAGCTGTTTCAGAAAACTGTTTTCTGTACATACACTTCCAGACCAGAAGACTCCACCGCCCTCCTCTGGTACAAGTTTAGAATACACATAGACCATCTGACCCCGTCTGAGGTTGATGAATCTGCAATCAGGAGCTGTGAAATCATCCAAGACTGAGGCCATGGACAGAACATCTGTTGATAGAAAACATAGAACACATGAGGAAAGAAAAATAACATTAAACATTGACGTGAAACAGATAGGATATACAAATACTGGAGAGAATTCAAGACATATGAAATGTTTCACTGACTTACATGAGCATTCTGCATCCCCACAAGTCTTGTTGTCTGCAAGTTTGTCCATACGGACAGCCTGTGCCGTCTGGTGCAGCAGTCCTACGCAGAGCAGTATCACCAGTGGGTAACCCATGCTGACTGAAGAGCTGTTACTGTGTTTTCAACAACAGTGCACAACCTAAGGAGCGTTGTGTGAATCTAACAGTGGATTTTTGGAGGACTTAAAGGCAATAAAAATACCAAAACACTTCTTGCAGCCAGAACTAAATGGGCTGAGCCCTTACATCAGAGGTCGTCTGACCAATCAGTGTTGAGAAATGCCACAGTCTGGAACGGTTCATTTCCCACAGGGGAGTTGGCTGACATTTCTCAAATCTCAGTCTGTTTGCAGGAACAAGGAGTCACAGTTTCTGTGCGCTTTGTGCTTTCAGCTTAGAAAGAAGCAAACATATGAGTGGGAATAAAGCATGTTGATTTTTCAAGGGGTCCTCAAGGTTTTTATAGACTAAAATTTCCAGTGTGGACCAGTATGAATGATTTAAAATGGTTAATATGACAAAAGTAAGTATGGAAGAAGAAAAAAAACTGCGTTACAAATCATAAGCTAGCTTTTCAGGCCAAGATGAGTTTCTAAACTTGCAACTAGCTGTAATGAGTTACATTCCGCAAAGTACCTAAGATTAAAAGTGGATTAAGCTAACTGCCTCTAAGTTATTAAAGTTTAAAGCAAAATTTAAAAATAGTTCCAGGACTAAGAAAAACCTCAGCTCAAAGTTGAAAATGTCAAGTAAGATTACTTGAACCTGAATTGTAGGGAATAAACAACCACTAATTACATATATTAGTTGCTACAGTTACCGAAGCAGATGAAGAAGCAGTTACAGAGTAAAATCTTGCATGGTAACTAAACCAAGTCATCCAACCCACTCATGGCATAGTCATCTAAACCAGAAAATAGTTGAACACACCTTATTTCAAACTTCATCAAAAACCTTCTTTTCATACACACATCCTGAGTAGGTAAGTAAGTTTGTTCTGTGAAGGACATCCAGAGGTGCATGAACTTAGGACTAAATTTAATGTCATATCCTCAAACAACCACCTAGTGGCACTATTGTCTGTTGTTTGTGGGAAAACTGCTTCCCCAAAATATAAACATACTAGCTCAGCCACTTATTTTTTTCCACAGGTTGCTTACAAACTCCTGGCCTTGGTCGAAATGTGTCCAACTGTTGCTTGTTTATTGTTTGTGTTGACAAGTATTGTGTTTCATATGCAACTGTGATAAGTATCTACAAAGTTTAGGGTCAGTCAAAACACAATCTCTGAATCCTAGAGTACAGCAAAAATTTTGAATCCCGTGTATCAATTTTCTTTTTTAATGACGTCAAGTTCTGATTCACAAGTGCAGAAGACTTCATCTGACTCTTCATGTATTACCGGTGTATTGTTGCACTGTGCCTACATGAGTTGCATCATGTTGACTTTTGTCCGTCCAGTTTACATCAGTGAGATAAGAAGGATATTTACAAAACCTATGGCACCTTAATTGTTTAACGGCACTGGTTTTATTGTTTTCT
This sequence comes from Thalassoma bifasciatum, assembly GCA_008086565.1. NCBI lineage: Eukaryota > Metazoa > Chordata > Actinopteri > Labriformes > Labridae > Thalassoma > Thalassoma bifasciatum. The sequence goes on along the minus strand of RPOG01002087.1, from coordinate 33,847 downwards.
TTTCTATTGCTTTGATTAATTTAGAAAATGATATATGTATAGTCGAAATGGAAGGCTATGGGAGTTTTGTGGGAACAGGATAATGACGAGATTTTGAAAACAAGTAAGGTAGGTTAGAAAGGTGTTCGTATTTTAATTGGTGACACTTTGAGCGGTCGTGTGTCATCAGCTTTTAGGAGCGTGTTATCTTATGTAACAATTTCCTCTTTCGTCTGATGCAAAAAAAGAAAAAAACATAGAAACACACACGGTGTGTTTTATAGATTGGCTTCCTCTACCTATGTTCACAGGCGAGCGGGGTTTAAACTTTCATACCATATTGTTTAAGGCAGTTCGCGATTGGCACCGCTCACCCGCGCTCTGCAGTTGTACAAATCAGGCACACCCCATTCAGTTTAATAGTGTGACGTAAGCAGACTGTAAACTCAAAAAGACAGCCTCGGACGGTCCTGTTATTGTTCGGTTTGAAGAATTAGTGGGGGGTCAGGGCTTTGTTTTTGCTTTGAGGGCTAGAGGACCCAACAAAGGCTCGTTTCCCGAGGTTTTTCAAATGATATAAGATCATTTTATCCAAACACTTATCTGCTAGCTTACAAGTTATAGGTCCCCGGGTATCGTTAGCTGATGGATGAGAGGGTATCCGACTTATTCGGCTCAGGAAATGGACACGGCTCCGGGTCTCAAGCGTCAAACCATAAACAGGGAAACGGCCATGGGGTAGCTCTGAAAAAAGCCTGCGGTAAGAGCAAGAAAGCCAAGGCCCGGTTCTCTCGCAACTTCAAACCGAGTAATAACACTCCGTATCTACCTCCAGAGGTAAGACTGAACTGAAACTGCCGCACAACCAACGTCACAGCGAGCGCCATTAAGCTAACGACATTTACTCCTCTTAGTGAAGTTTGCATTAACGATGTGAATTAATATGTATGCATTAAGCTGTATTTTGCACCAATAACTACACTTCTTATGTATTAATGCTTTCTAAACCGTGCTTTGACTACTCTCTGAACTCGAAGTGACACGTAGCAAACTCACCGGTAATAGCACCGTTAAAATGAATCAGATGCTTGTGCTCGACCAACATAAGTAACCTTAAAGTGTCTTTTGAGTTATGGTTTCCTTTTACATTAGCAGCAAAGTAGTGTTCCCAGAGTGTTTTTTTAAAGCTCGTATTTTGCTTGTGAGCAGGGGGGACAGCTGTGTTTGTAAATATGAGGCAGGGGGCGGGTTAGGACTCGGTTCCTGGCATTGACTCAAGGACTGTGTTAGATCACAGTAATGACATTTTACTTCAACCACTGGTTTGAAACACACACTAACTTCAATACTTTCAGCAGTGGAGGCGAGCATAATTATTTTGTTGAAATCAGGCTGGAAAAAAAAGAAAGCAGTTTAGAGTTTTTATTTCTCCTTGCTATTTGGAACAAGGAAGACCTATTAACCAGAAGAACCAAGAACTTGATCTTTTCACAGGAAGTGATGTTTTTAGTGCCATTAGTTAGGTATTAGTTTTTAGCTGTAAGTGTTATTGTACATAAACACCCCGTTTTTTAATTTATATTTTGTTTTGTTTTGCACTAAAATGGGTGTAAAGTTGTGATATCACCAAAAAATTATGTGGGTGCTGTCTTTAAATGTGGCTAATAGGTCAAAGTTTAAAAAAACAAATAAAGTATCATGGGTCTGAGAGGTAGAAATGTAATGTCCACTAGTGGTGAGTAGAGCAATATAAATTAATGATACCAACGTTGTTATCAGTATTGATAAATACTTGTGTACTGGGAATGATACTGAAGTTTCTGAAAATATAAATATTATACTTACACCCAGTGTAAGTTGTTTGGCACCTCAGCCTTAAATTATCAGTACATTGCTGATTTCCTTAATGTTTTTATGTTTCTGTGACCGTTAATCTACCAGTATGAGCAAACTATTTGCTCAAAATTACATCTTTGATTCTAACATGTAGTAATTGCTGTCCTTCACAAGTGTTAAAATTTACAGTTTTACAGCTGTTTCATGAAAGAATTAAAGTACAAGATTATTTTCTGATTGAAAAATTCGTTATTCACTTTCATTCATAAACAGAATCATTAGTATTACTGGTGGTGTGTAATTTGTCATTAAATTTGTGAAGCTGCTTTTTTATGTGAAAAGAATTAATATTGATATCATACATACTGGCCCTTTATTTACTTGGTATCAGATCAATCCTAAATTTTGCAGTACAGCACACTACTAATGTTCACATATGTGGATGCCAGCGCTACTCCAAAATTTAGCTTTTTTTTTCCTCTCACGGTCAGAAACTCTCTCTTGGGCATGTCTCAACATATTCTCAGTCTGGTCTATGTCATGTCCCTGTTTTCCCTTTTACGACTCTGCACTGTGTTGCTCTTTTGCATAAGTACACACTTCAGATATTTGACACACTTTCTGTTGACACAACCTAAAGTGTATATTGACTTTAACAAGTAATGTTACAGTATGTATTAAGTAGCTACACAGTAAGCATATCTAAGCAAGTGTTTGTCTTATTATTTTTTAGCAAAAAAAAGTCTTTTGAGACTTAATATGGGACATTATCACTTGATAAGACCAGAAAAAGTTCATGTGTAGATTTTGAAATAAAATTGATGCCTTACTTGCTGCCAATGGATCAAGAAAAAATCCTTAATCTAATTTCAAGAGGCTTGACGAGCCTTCTTTTAATCCCATTGGCAGATTGTTTTTGACTTGTTGCAAGAAATTCAGACATCAGTTTTGTTTTTGAATATCTTTAAATAAGACATTTTTCTGGACTTGTGGCTCATATCGAGTCTGAAAACAGATTTGCTGTAAACTTGCTGCAAACAAGATGTAAACACCTGCTTAGGTTTCAGTTTTTGCAGTGCAACTTTTCACAGTTGTACTCAGTCTACTTATTCTGCTGGTTTGCTTTTTAAAACTCAGTAACCTGTTGTTGCGTTCCTCTTCAGTCTCACCACTGTTGTTCCTGCCCTGCTTCTGTCTAACCTTCTTTGTCTCTTTTGCCTCTCCCTCGTCTCTTAGGCTGAAGAGGGAAATATAGAGTACAAGGTAAGCAAATCTGCTGTCATGCAAATTCAGTGCTGTATGCAAAAGATACTTCAGAGTTGTATCTTTATATAACATTGTAAACAATCAAGAGGTCTTAATCAGATTGGTGTTTAATAAGAGTGGAAATCTTATGCAGTAAGCTGTCAGAATAAGAAGACCTCCTGTCAAAATGTGGGAAGGGCAGTCTCACAGGGCTGCGGTGGAAAACCAATACCAGGAAAGATTAGCAAGATCATTTTTAGTACCCAGATAGCTGCTTCCCCCGCCACATAATTATAGACAATTGATGGATTTTAATTGAATCAGGACCTCAGTAATCATTTTGACTCTTCATCTATGCATCTTAATTACAACTTACTACATTAACATTTGGTTTTCAGTTCAGCACTGATTTCTAAAGTCTTTTTCTGGTCTAGTTGAAGCTGGTGAATCCAACACAATACCGCTTTGAGCACCTGGCAACACAAATGAAATGGCGACTACAGGAGGGCAGAGGTGAAGCTGTCTATCAAATAGGAGTGGAGGACAATGGCATGCTGGTGGGGCTGTCAGAGGAAGATATGAGGGCTTCTCTGAAAACGCTTCATAAGCTGGCAGAGAAGTGAGTCAAAACTCAAGTGTACTCAAATTTTTTCATTTGAATCTTGGTGTTTTTTCACAATTTGAAACCCAGTACAAACCTGAAGTAAACAGTAAGTTTTAAGTTGTAATTACAAATGTGATGTCCTTTTCTGACAGAGTTGGGGCAGATATCACTGTTCTGAGACAGCGAGAGGTGGACTATGACTCTGATGTGCCTCGAAAGATTGCTGAGGTTCTCATTCGTAAGGTGCCCGATGACCAGCAGGTTAGTCGAGTGATGGCGTTTTGTTTTTCATTTCTTGTTACTTACTTGGTCGTTGGTGTGTCCTTTACATGATCCTGTTCATTCTTGTGTATCTTTTTTTTCCTTGTTCAGTTCTTGGACCTAAGAGTAGCAGTACTGGGTAACGTGGACTCAGGGAAATCCACTCTATTAGGTGTGTTGACACAAGGGGAGCTTGACAATGGTCGGGGTAGAGCGAGGCTCAACCTTTTTAGACATCTTCACGAGATCCAAACTGGTCGCACCTCGAGCATCAGCTTTGAAATCCTCGGCTTCAATAGTAAAGGAGAGGTAAGAGGAGAAAATATGCCTGAGGATGGATAATATGCACTCTATGTGTGTTCCACTACTTTTAAGTGTTCACATAATAACATAACATAACATAATATTACAGCAAACACAGGATGTGCAAAAGATTTTTTTATTAAAGTTAGAAGGAACAGAAATTTCTTGAAGTGTTTTATAGATGCAGAAATATAATACTCATCTTTCTTTGTTTTCTAACCTGACCCTTTTCCATAAGACATTTGTAGAGGAACATTTCTGTTGATGTTCTGTTTTATGTCTCTTCCAGGTTGTGAATTACAGTGAGTCTCGAACAGCAGAGGAGATTTGTGAGAGTGCCTCTAAAATGATCACATTCATAGATCTGGCGGGTCACCACAAGTACCTGAAGACCACCATCTTCGGCCTCACTAGCTACTGTCCAGATTTCGCTATGCTGGTCGTCGGCGCAAATACAGGCATTGGTGAGTGTGAGTGGATGAGTTTAAGCATCTTTAAGATAACCAACAAACAAAGGTGTGTGTTTATTAAAGTAAATTTATAGTCCATGTGTCGTGTATCCTTCCACTTTGCTGTCAAGATAAGCAAAGTTATCTGTCCAAGTGACATGGTGGAGTAATAGAAACTCACAGGGCCAGACTGACAGACAGCCTGTGTTTGTGTACGCCCCACCTCCACACTGTAGTGGGCAGCTGTAGCTTAGCACTTGGCAAACATTTGATATCTGACCTTATGTAACAGACCACCTCTCCAATAACCTTCTCCCTGTTGCTGCCTGTCCAAAAATAACTCAAATACCATCCATTCATGTCAAAGTCTTTTGACCCCCTGGAGTTAGCGCCGCGCAGACCTGAAAAACCTGAAACCCTCAAATGACACAAGGAACTGTGTATGTCAACATTGCTGACCTTGCAGAAGAAACACAACTTCTAAAAAGTTATTACCTTACTATTTAAAGCTTTCAGCTTAGAGCAGTGGTTAGCATTTTACATAAAGGCTGGGCTGGTCTTTTTCTATGATAAAATACCAACATTTATCACAAAAGATCAGTTTTGACAGTATTCCAGGGAAAACCATTGTTTTTTTTTTGTTGTCAGATGGAACACGTTTTTCTTGTTGGAGGCAAGTCAAATTGAGGAAAAAAGTAGGGAACTAATTGTGTTATGCTATTAAACTATAACATTTGTTGCATTTACAGATTGTTTATGTCTTTTGAAAAAAAAAATGTGTACTCTAATGGAAACTACAGCCCTTCCTTCAGAGTGAGTGGAGGACTTTTGGAAAATGTAAAAGCTCTTTGAAATCTTCATACAGCTAATGTAATGGTGTGCCCAGCAGCACTTTATTTCTGTTTCTCTTTCCCCAAAGAGCCCAGGGATAAAGAGAAAAATACCACAAAGCAATTGGCGGCTTCTGCTTCTTCACATATTTATGAACAGCAGCTGGAGGTTTAACTCTTGACATACCTGCCATTATGTTCCTTCATTTGTTTTTCAGCCTGAAACATGATCTCTCAAAGCAAACGGGAGAGGATAACTTCCCCCTGTCCTATTGAGAGGGATCATGACTTAAAAGAGCTCTTATGATCACAGCAAACCCAGTTCAGAGCACAGGATGTAAGATACTCTGGTCTAGTAAAGAAATTCTTGAAACCTGAGCTGTTTAACTCCTGGGACAGACTTTGGTCTTTCTTACTTTGCCTCTGAACACAAATCGTTAATTTCTTTACCCCAGTGTTATTGTGCTTTCTTACCACAACTGTACAAACGCATTTCAGTAGTCATAGCATGCAGAAATAAAAGGTTTCTGTCAGAAGTGGGATTCGAACCCACGCCTCCAGAGGAGACTGCGACCTGAACGCAGCGCCTTAGACCGCTCGGCCATCCTGACATGTTTCAGTAGTGTTTTGACACCACTAGAAAAACTGGAGGGGGAGGGGCTGTGACAGGAGCGGCATGTGGGCTCAGATAAGAGCAGAGTGTGCTCTTCTGCTCAGAGTCTCCTTGCTTTAAGAAGCAAAAGCTTTGAACATGATCTGGTTATGAAGTAATATTAGTCATATTTTATTAATGCAAATAGCTCAGGGGCATGTGAATGAAATCTGAGTCTTGGACAGACTGGTGAGAGCTCTAACTGACAGTCTGCCAATGTCATTTAATGAACTTAATTCAGCTGCTCCGGATGTGGGGCTGAAACTTGTGAGGGGTTTTATTTCTTCTTGTTTACTAATTAAACTTGCGCTGATTTGCAGAAAGGATTTAGGGACGTTGTGGTTTTTGTGTAAGTTTCATGTTGAGTTTGTTTTTCAAGCTGTGTTCTATTTTGAAAAACAAACTGTGCAATCCTCTTTTACTCCTCTGTTTCAAACGAAAAAAAACAATCAAACAAACAAAAACAGGCGTCTTAATAATAAGAAAAGAAGATACACAAAGAATAACTATTTTTGTTAGCAAAATCAGAAATAAGAAGTTGTGGGCAGTGACTACAAATTAACTGGGTTTCTACATGAGTGTTAAGTTATATTCATGGTATTTCATGTAGAGCACCCTTGATATAAGACACTTGCTGTAGATAGGTTAGAATAGGTCAGAAGTGGGATTCGAACTCACACCTCCAGAGGCTGTGACTGTGAGTAGAGACTGTCTTTTTAGCATATTCCAAAATTAAAGATTACAGCCAATTGCAAGTAGCTTTTACAAAATTCTGGACCAACCACGATGCTGAACTCTTCCTGGTGTCCAACATTTGACCACTGTCGGCACAGAAATATTGGAGTTTTTTATTTTGGTTGTTTTTTTAACTGATGGGGCCATCCAGACATATTTTGGAGTCCTATCACATGATCAATTATTTTGATTTGGGCGTCAGTGTACGTTAAGTTTGTCTGCACTGTTAATCTTTTGATTTATACAAACTAGTCATTTAAAATCTGTGCTGCACTGTTGTGATGACCTTGTACTTATGGGTGCCTGTTCTAAAAAAGGTCTAGCCGGGAGAAACAGGGTCAAGAATGGACAACAGAAAGAAGACACGATGTCTGCAACCCAAGAGCAACCGTGTAAATTATGAAACGGAGAGTAACAGATCTGTGTGAGGCATAGGACTCACCTAAACATGTATCTGTTGCGGGGCAAAATGCCTGAGGACAGTTTGTTTTTATGGATACTTATGGGTCTCCTTTAGTATCTGTAACCCCACTTCAACCTTTACCTTAAACAGGAGGAAGGAGTAGCATCACTTGCACCTTTACCTCGGGTGTGCTAAATATAACAGAAGTAGCAAAACAAACTGCCACTCAGCTGATGGGGGTCAGACTATTCTGAGTGCATGTCTGTCAGTCTGTCTGTACATGTGTTATGGGTCAGTGCCCCTGAATTTTTCAGTGCTTTAGGCTGAGGCGTGACCCACATTTGAAATATGACAATAAACTGGGGGCCTCTCTGGTCACCAGACATTCCCCATAAAGAATTCTACTGCACCTGCAAGGATTCACTGTACTTACAGAAGTTATTTGGTAATGTAATAGCTGCATATGGTTTCACGGTCCTTGCACTCTGAACCCACTGTCTGTCTTTGATTATGTAATAAAAGCAAATCATGGGAAACCTACCTCATTTGAACAGTCAGTGTATGCGGTCTACTGACCCTTAAACTGAACTTATCTGTTGGCAGATAAGGAGTGTTATCTTCAGTCACAACAGCTCAAGAAAATGGAAATCCTCACGTATCCAGAGAGGAAGACAGAGTCTCCTTTTTGTATCTTGGATCTGTAGAAATGCACATGCAATACCTTAAAGATTTTTTCTTTGTTGACACTGTGCAAAGTACACCAGTCTAACTTCAATATTACCTCTTGTTGCTTCTCTTTGCCAGCTGGTACAACACGAGAGCATCTTGGACTTGCCATGGCCCTGAAAGTGCCCATCTTCATCGTCATCAGTAAGGTGGACCTTTGCACACGAGCCACAGTGGAGCGCACGGTGCGGCAGCTGGAGCGCGTTCTGAAGCAGCCGGGTTGCAACAAGGTGCCCATGGTGATAAGCAGCACAGATGATGCCGTCACAGCAGCCCAGCAGTTTGCCCAGTCGCCAAAGTAAGACACGACTTAACATACAGAAAGAACCAAACGTGTTGACAATCTTCAAAATGTTATCTCATTGATGTCTGTCCTCTTCCTCGTAGCATCACACCCATTTTCACCTTGTCCAGTGTGTCTGGAGAGAGTCTCGACCTGCTGAAGGTTTTCTTTAACATCATCCCTCCTCTCAGCAACAGCAAAGAGCAGGAGGAGCTCATGCAGCAGCTTACTGAATTTCAGGTAGATGATGAACTGGCACAGACTCTCTACTTATTAATTTATTGATTTTGATGCAAGTAACAGCATTGTGCATCCTTACAGGTGGATGAGATCTACACAGTACCTGAGGTGGGGACTGTGGTAGGAGGTACTTTATACAGGTGAGTGTGACATCTTACTTTCTGCATTTTAATTCCTTTTAGCGTAGCATTTACCGTCCCTAACCCTCTATTCTTTTTCAATGTGCAGTGGTATTTGCCGAGAGGGGGATCAGCTTGTGGTAGGTCCCACAGACTCAGGCCAGTTCCACAAGTTAACAGTGGGAAGCATTCAGAGGAACCGCTCGGGATGCAGGGTACTCAGGGCAGGCCAAGCTGCAACACTCGCCCTGGGAAACTTTGACCGATCGCTGTTACGCAAGGTTAGAAGCTCGGTGCCTGATTTGAAAAATGATAAAACGGTTATTGTGAATTTTGGTGAGTTTGATGTCTGTGGATTTTCCATGAACAGGGCATGGTGATGGTGAGTCCGGAAATGGATCCTACTATCTGCTGGTTGTTTGAGGCTGAGATTGTGCTGCTTTTTCATGCAAAGACCTTCCACAAAGGCTTCCAGGTTACTGTGCACATCGGCAATGTGAGACAGACTGCTACTGTGGAGGCTGTGTACGGCAAGGTGAGAAGACCCACAGCATGAAAAGATCTGGCATTCACATTTTTACCCCCGTTTCTCATTGTCTAACTCTTGTGTCTTTTATACAGGAGGAGCTACGAACAGGGGAGAAAGCAGTTGTTCTTTTCAAGTTCATCAAACACCCAGAGTACCTAAAAGTGGGTGCTAAGGTGCTCTTCAGACAGGGCGTGACCAAAGGTATCGGCCATGTCACCAAGCTACAGCCCATCGCTCAGTACCTACCGACCCACAGCGAGGACGAGGAATCCTAAAACTGCTTGGAGAGCCACAACAGAAAAACACAGTCCCTCCAATAAACAAGGTGCTTTCTGAAACAGGCCCCGCTCTCTCCAAAGAACACCCTCTTCCTCATGCAGTAAATCTCTTTAAGAGGATTTTCTTTCACCACCCTTTTCCAAAGCCTTGTTGTCACTATTGTCCTCCAGTTCCCACTTCAGCTTTGTAGAAAACAGCTTTTTCTTCAGTCAGATTTTTAGTTTGAAAGCGATGCATTTTATGGCACAGGTAGACGTTACCCCACAGCCACCTACTCATCACATTCACTGAGGCAACGTTTACCAAAGCGATACACTGATTGTCGGGAACACAAGGTTGCAGTGCACACAGCATCAAACAGCAACTGAAAAACTGCTCTCACACACTTTTTAAGTGCTTCTTACATGGTTTACATCAAAATGCACTCCTAAAACACAACTTAATACAAACACACAGACTTGCACTGAAACAGAAATGCATTATCTTGTGCAACCTTTGTTAGGTTGAGATAGTCAGACCATCGCTAATGTCACTGCTGTAACTTCAACACAGCAGCCTGTAACCAGAATAGTGCCTGAATGAGAGAAACAAGCCTTTGAGCTCAGATCTCTCTTAACAAAATCCCTTTTCTTCTTGACAACTTATGATGTATGGTAACAGCACTGATGTATTAAAGTTTGTTGGTTCTATATAAGCTAAACCATCTTCTGGCCATGACATTGCTGACAAAGGCACTTTATGTAGATGTGAAGGAGAGCACTGTTAGGTATGCTTAGTAAAACCCAGCCTGTCTGGAAAACTCATGTTGGCAGTCACCTTTAAGCTTCTTTGAGCACACGTATGTCTATAAGAATAATGTTTTTGTCACAGATGATGCCTCACAATAGTGCAGCAGAAAAGAAACAATCCTGCTGTCCATCCTTCAAGTGCTTTAGTTACTCAGGTCAGTGAAGACATGGTGTTAGACAGCATTCCACTCACACAGGTCTCCTCCCATGGAGGTTTCTGTTGCTGGTATAAAGGGGTAGAGGAAAAATAACAAAGGTGTTTCTCCCAAAGATAAATGTTTAAGTATGGGTTATATGTTCTGTCATGCTGCCTACAGATGGAGGTGCTTTATGTCCTCACTTATGTTACTGATGTCACTAACTCTGGAGGGGTTTAACACAGTGCCTAGTGGACCTACTGTTTGTGTAGCTTTCCACCACACCCCAAGGTTTCACAACTTCAGTTGGTGCTACTCTTTAAATTTTGATACATATATATACAAAAAACTGAAAATGTCAGATTCACTTACCTGTTCAGGATGTTAGCCTCGTTGTTGGTCTTATTGTAGCTTGTTGGTGTGATGTATTCATAGGTATCCTATGTTAGAGGAGATGACTGAAATGTGTTGTTTTGTTATTCCCATGTCGTTGCTATGCACAGTTTGTGCAATACATCAAAGAGAGGAAAGCTAAGAATGCATTTCAACCAAAAGATTTCTATCTTTTCACAAAGTTTTTAAACAGGTGTTTGTTATAATACACCTGAGAGAATTTTATAGAGTTCTAGTAATTCTGGGTTTTATCATTCACTTCAACATATTTTTCACTGTCACCAACACTTCTCGACTGTTTAAGTTCACCTTTCAAACCCAGTGTGATATTTTGATTATTTGGGTGAAATGCAATATTTATGTACAGATCTAATTTGTGTATCTTGGTGTACATGAATAAAACTTTTATTGTCAGTTCAGAATGTGCAGTTTTTTTCTTTGAAGGGAAATGGAGAATTGTTCAAATGTTTTCAACAATGTTATCATACTCATTCAGTTGATTTCATACATTGACTGGCATGTGCACAAGCTGTGACTCAGCTTGCAAAATGCAGATTAAAAGGGTTTTATTTCCAGTTTCTCCACCTGTTTATCTACACATCATCTGACGCAAGGACAATTGTTTCATTACAACCAAGAAGAGAAGAAAAATTACATAAACACTCAGTTTATCATATTGAAATCACTTAACCCTCCTATTATGTTCTGGGTCAAATGTAGAATATCAAGGAAAATAGTAAACAGTAGCTTTTTCAGAATAAAACTTTCTCTGTTTAACTTATTTAGTGCAATAAACACATAAAAAAATACAGTCCATCTCAAATGTTTGCAACTACCCCCCACGTTTATATCACAAAGATACTGTATGAGTCAATTTGACCCGTGAACATAATGGATGCGACAAACAAATGAACATAATAGGAGGGTTAAATGTGTTCTAAGTGTACAGTGTTTAAAATACAGATTTCATTTTCTGCATCTTGATTTATGTCTATCAAGAGTGTCTTGCAAGTCTTGTTTGATTGATTGATGCCATCTAGTGGCAAGTAAGATTACTGCAACAGAATCCACACATCCTCTGTTTTCAAAAAAGTTTTTTAATACAGTACTACTCCTTAGTTCCTTGCAAGCATCAGTTTTCTGTCATTTGTTATTCTGACATTAAAAAATAACAGGTAATTTGAATAACTTATACATTGCATATCTTTTTCAACATGGCTTTCCATTCTCTGGGGAATTATGTACAATTCACATGATTTTACATTTTTTAATTATGAATATGTAAAAATAGATTTATGCATTTCTTTCCATTACAACCCCCCACCCCCCCAGATCCTTGTGTTTATCTCAGTTCTTCTTAAAGAAAGAATCCAGAGTTCCCCTACTTCCACCCTGGGACTTCTGCCTCTTTGGTTGCGGCCCTGACTGGCCCCTGCTCTTTGTCTTGCCTCGCGCTGACTTTCCTGAGTTGACTGATCCTGCTTTGAAAGGAGCTGGAGGGCCATTAGGAGAAGTACTGACAGCAGAAGATGGGGAGGAGACAGTTACTGAACCTGAGGATGAGGAGAGGGACTTCTGGAGGTCAAGAGCAAAGTGATAGTCGTTATGTTCAGGCATTTCCCAAACCAGCACCTTCTCACCACAGCGTTCACAGGTTAACATGTCTTCTTCTGCCGCATCCAGAGAACAAGTATTCACCTCCGGATCAGTGTCTACTTCATCTTTCGGCGACTGGTGAGAAGTACACTCTGAGGTGTGATTGTCCTGCAGCTCTGACACATCATCAACATCTTCACTGTCTTCCTTAGGCTCTGGAGTTTCTCCTATTTCAGACTTACTGCTTGTTGAATCTGTGATTTGTAAGCTTCTTTCAAGACTTTTCTTTTGGAAGAAAGAGGAAATGCCTGCATTAGGGCTTGTTGATTCATTTTTAGAGTTAGAGAAGACAGAAGAAGAGGAAAACTGACTCTTGGTATCTGTTTCTAACTTAGTTTCTGAGGTTTGATGTGAAGAAGGCTGGATAATTCCTGTGGAGCTTTTACATTCAGCTGTTGGTTTTTGTCTCTCTGCTGCCTTTTGAAAGAAAGACTGAATGGAGCTGGGTTGTTTGCATGTAGCACCATTCTTCACTTTAGAAGGTGAGTGTTTTGAGGACTGAGTAGCAGTGCTCTGGGTTGGCGACACTTCGCTGGAGAGAAAGCCTGCAATGCCCCCTGCTGCCGGAGTGTCGCTAAATTTGCTGGCTGAAAGATGGAGCAGGGTGAGGGGTGGAGTCCTGGAGGGAGAAAGACATTGGTAAACCACACTGTATCCCTCCAACTGATCATTTTAAATATCTAATAATTTATTACCATGCAGCCTGGTGGTTTCCAGCTGTGTTGAGGCACTTGATGATGGCAAAGCTGTCAGTGGAGATTTTGGTGGCCTCATACTTCACTAAAGCACAGCAGCGTGAGAAGCTGCTCGGCCTCTTGTCCCCAAGCTGACGCACACCAACTGTTAACAACTTAGCCACTCGACCATTCTGTATGTAAAATGACAGGAAATATGTAAAACAGTTGTATTTGCTACAGTGTGAAACCAAGCATATTAAGGAAACAGGTACCTCTGCTATAAGAACAGAATGAAACAGCAGTGAATTGAAGAACAGAACTGTGAAACACAACCACAGTCTTTCTTACCACTTCTTTGTCTTTGGTCAACCTCTCCTCCAGCTCAAGGGCCAGCTGATGAAGCCAGTACTGAACCTACAAAGGAATGATTATTTCTAACGTTAAAACTTTCTCACAAACCATAGATGCACACAAAGTTTCAGGCAATAAAGAGGCTTAAAGAGAAAAGAACAGATGGTAGAAAAATTCTTATTATCCACTGATCGTACCTGCTCTTTTGTAGCCAGGGATGTTTTCCCAGGGAAGTTTTTACTGCAGCCGATGGACTTCGGTAGTTGTCTTGGTTTCACTGCTTCAAACTCAATCCCTCGACACAAATCATAGAGCCACTGGCTGCAAAGGAAAAGACTTGGTTATGATTTGAACATCTTTTTTACTGCAGTCTCCAATTAACAATATAAAAAAAAAATAGTTATCCCCATATACATTTTTTTTACTATCTTGTTACCATGCATACTGTGACCAAAAACGTCACAAAGATGATGTACTGACCGTATGAAGACTTTTGAAATGTATATTCCAATTAAAACTTTGCTCTCTTTTTCCTTATGTTATTTGTTTTTAACTTTGCTGTTGGTTTCATTTTTCTGACCTTTCTTTCTCTATTAGGTAGCTGTTTTTAGCCTTTTATATATGTGTTGTATTTCCTCCACTACTTTCCATATTTCTCCTCCCCTGGAGAAAAAAAAACATTACAAGCACCTTGTAATGTTTTGAAAAGTGCTGTATAAATAAAGCTGCTATTATTGCTATTATTATTAATTTTATTGTGTTTCAAAAATAATAGACACTAAAAAGCAAGTAGGATTGCTTCTTTGACAGTTATCTCACAACAATTTAGTAGAAGAAGTTTTTCTTACCCTGTCTTTTCTCCAAAGTGTTGTACTAGTTGGGCCTGAGAGTAGCGAGTAAGATCTCCCATTTTCTCCACCCCAAGAGTTTCTGTTATAGAGGCACCCAGTTTACCCCCCAAGTTACGGCTGCACCAGAGAAACAAAGACAGCAGTTAGTCAGTATTTGGTTTGCAATGAATTTGATGAGATGTTTTTGGCAGCAGAATAGAACTTTTAACTCACATTTTGCTGATTGGCAGAGAGTTGAAAAGCACCGCCACAGAGTCCAAAGGCAGAACAGTTTGTCTGTTTGGCTTGTTTAAACCACAGGCTAGTTTGGCCAATACCTGGAAGAAAAAGAACAATAAGCTACCCTCATACTACAGACAGATACTACTTCAAAGTTCTGCATCCTGAAAACAGTAGGAATGAATCAGTAAGAGATACCTTATTGTGCGATATTCCAGCTGAACAGCGGAAACCTGTTGCTTTCTCCACAGCAGCTCTCATTTCCTCCACAATGACTGCGCCCACAGTGAGCTGCAGCTCTGCAGAGCTCTGCTCTCCCAGGGGAGGGTCAGATGAGGACGCAAGCCACTGCAGGAGACCTCTGGACCTCTGCTCCTCTGGAAGAAAACAAGATGTTAAGGACTTTGTTACCTCCACAGTTTTGTGGTTTTGTTACGTGCCAATTTACAACAGCCAACCTTTATCCAAGGCAGCTTCCTCTGAAGATGCTTCCTCCTCTGGTCGTCTTTGTGGGTACCCCTGAATGTAGGTGGTCTTCAGCAGTTGAGGCTCAATGTGTTTGGTGGTCATTGTTTTCAGCCGCTGTTGAACCGCCGCAGTCAGGTCCATGTAGGCCTCATCGATGCTGGCTCTCTCAATCACAGCAAAACGAGACATCACCTCGATCACTTCTACACTAGCATCTCGGTAACTAAGAGAAAAGGAAATACACTTCTTTGTTCTTTAAGTAGTCACATGGAAAGGTTATATTTGAGAATTCATCCACTAGAAATAACGTTGGTATAGATGCAGAGGTTACAACATCAATCACCAGGACTTACTGTGTCAGGTCTGCCTTGCCATGGGACTCCCGTACTCGAGCCACCTGCAGATCTGAGCACAGCTTCTTTGCATCTTCCACCCACATGTTTCTGGTGACACCATAGGCTCTGGCTTCGTAGCTGACAGCTATGATACTAACAGAGAAGAACAGTAAGTTAAGACCAACTTTTGTGCTGCAAACCATAGGTTATAAGAAGAGTGAATGGAAAAGATGGTGATCCTTGGGAATCAAAGGCGGGTGAGTTGCCAGCACAGAGACAGATAATTAAATGGTCAATGCAACTGACAAGACACAAGCTGAACAGAAGCAGAACAAACAGGCTTGCTGGATAACAGCACTGAGTAAAAGCAGAGGCATTATGGTGGGTACAGGCTTGATTTTTACTGATTGATGTTATCCAGAAGGCATAAAAACCCTGCTTTGTGTTGCAGTTAGTTTCAGATGCAATGATCACCAAAAATTAATCTCTGTGCAAGGAACTCACCTGCCTCCTTTCCATGTTTTGTACTGCGCCACCACACAGGGAGTGTTCCTCAGGGCTGGGTTGATCCTCTGCTCCACCTGGACGTAAAAGCAGTCCATGTCCACTAACGCCACCACCCTCTCTTTTCCGTGCTCCATCTCTGATGTAGAAAGTAATTTAGCGGCGCGAATAAAATACTCAAGTTCCTCTTTTGGTCGCTTTGTATTTCGCGCATTTGTCAAACGTTACATAAAGACGTCATCAACAGTCGACGTGGTCCTTTGATGCGGCCATTACGGTGAGGTCGTCGCGAGCATAGTGATCCAAAAAAAGTGATTTCAAAAAATTATTTTATTGGAGTGTAATTGTACAAAGATACAAGGTACAAATAGATAAATAAGATATAAATACACATAATAATGTTTAAAATGTTATACTACGTTCAGTTTTACAGCAAATTAAAACCGATCAGATATCCATATATGAAAAAAAGTCCCCCAAGATTTTTGCCCTGTAGGTAACATGACTCTGAAATTTTCAAAAATTGTCAAAAATGTAACAGAGGTGCTGAGCCTGAAAAGTAACAAAAGAGAATTAAGTAAAACCCAAAATAAATTAAAAAAAACTGCACCAGAATGTAACAAGTTGTCATATTTTGGAAAAAAAGTTATTGAGTTTTCAGCTTAACACGTGTTACATTGTTGACCAGTTACCACATTTTGGGTTTTATTTTATTTTTTTGTTTGTTTTATTTTTATTTTATTTTATTTTATTTTATTATTATTTTTTTTTTTTTTTTTTTTTTTTTTTTTTTTTTTTTTTTTTTTTTTTTTTTTTTTTTTTTTTTTTTTTTTTTTTTTTTTTTTTTTTTTTTTTTTTTTTTTTTTTTTTTTTTTTTTTTTTTTTTTTTTTTTTTTTTTTTTGGGGGGGGGGGGGGGGTGGTACATTAATACAAATGGGGTTCTAAAAGGGTGTTTTATAGTACAGCGGCCTTGTATAGCAGCCATACTTTTTAGGTTGGAGGTGGGCCTTGCACATTTTTGAGCTCTTAAAGTGGGCCCTGATTGATGACAAAGTAGCTTCATGCTCATTTGTTCATAACCCATACATTTGTTTAAAACACACTAATTTTCTGTTTGAAATGAACATTTGTACTATAACAACATAAATTGTGTTTAGAAGCCAATTTCGGCCAGCTAAAAATAGAAAAAAATGAAAAACTGACTGTATTTGTTTCTTTTTTTGATAATTGCCCATGCAAAGTTGAAATTATGAGATAAGCCAAATTAAGGAGATGGAGCATCAAAATGTGAACTTTTTATCACAAAAATTGACGACCCTCAAAATTCCGACTGCTTTCTCATAAGTTTGACTTAATTTTTTCAAAATTTTGACTTTTTTATCACAAAGTTTTGAATGCTTTCTTTAAAATTTTGAATGAATATGGGCCAGAAGTATCAACATTTAAGTTATCATTTTTGTGTTCTCAACTGGAGGAAATGAACTTCCTCAGTGATGCCTAACTACATGGTTGAATAAAAATAAAAATGTTTTTATTTCACCTGTACAAAAATAAAATGATTCCTCAAAGTGGTGAAAGTTTCAGTTTAATTTAGATTTTGAGGCGTTTAAATTTTCAGCTGACACAAAGGCGCTAGCTTTGTAGACAGTGCAGCACATTATTATGAATATCAGTTGTCTGTAGAACAAAAGCTAGTTTCGCTAACCAGCCTACTATCCCTTTGAGGAGTTGCATATTATGTTGTGGTTTGTTGAAAATTCAGTATGTTGTAAAAGTTATAGGTCTCATTCTCCATTTCTTGTCTCACAACTTGTTTTACAGTTTCAGTTTTTTAACTGTGATGTGCGTTTTGTGTATTTATTATGTAAACTACTATGTCCTAAAAACTCTTTAGTGTGCACAGATAACTATTTTCACAATGGTAAATTTTTTAACTGCAGTTCTGTAACAGCTTAGTTAGTTTTGAACTTTTATTGACTCATAAAGTTCAGTAACAGCTTTGCTACAAATAAAGGAAGCGCTAAAGAGTCAGCATTGTATAATGTATCATTTATACCCATGCAAAACAGTCTGCAGAGGAACAACACATTGCTATTAAAATGAGGAAGTGACACGGTTGATATATGCAGTGCGATACAGTGCATCTGTTCGTTTTTCCCTCAAGACTGATGCAGACATGACTTCTTCATTTCTTCCTTACCTCATACTCTCTGGGCTCTTAGGTAAGTCAAAGCTAATGAGGATGATGTACATAGATGAGGAAGAAGATTAGTGTGTAGTATGATTTGAGTGTTACAGTTCATGTGAAATTATAATAACATTTGTGTAAAATAAGTTCAAAATGAAGACTTGATGCAGGTGCTCACTGCATATTGGATGCATAAGAAGACACTTTTTAAACTCATCTCTGATTCTGCAGGATTTCACTGTGAAATTATTACAGTGAAAAAGGTATCAGTCAAGACCGGAAGCTCTGTCTCCATCCCATGTCTCTATGACTCTAAGTTTAGAAGCCATGAGAAATATTTGTGTCAAGGATCTTCTTGGAGGGGTTGCTCTTCTGTTGTTTGGACAGACGAACCAGATCCTACAGGAAAGTTTTCAATTTCTGATGACACAAGGCAAAACATCCTTACAGTGGTGATTGATAACACCGATGAATCTAAGTACTGGTGTGCTGTAGACAGAAGCATCTTAGGAGATGTCAAGGCAGGCTTTCAGCTGTCAGTCACCCCAGGTAAAAATATTTTTCTCAACTACATTATGGAGAAAAATGAATAATTCAGATTTTTACTAACATTACTTGGAGGGGCAGACATTAAAGTTGTGTTTTGTTTTATTTTTTTTTTTTTTTAAGATGTGCCAAATCTATATGTGGACGAACAGAACATCACAACACTGGAGGGAGGAAGTGTGACTATTTCATGCTACTATAAAAACGCAGGGAAAAGGCGTTGGTGTAGGCTGGGAGAGGAGCTGACCTGTGTGGAAGATCAGACTGGATCAATACATGGAGCAAAAGTGGCCATAAGTGAAACCGTCCCCAATGCTTTTGAAGTGACTATGAGTGGACTGAGAACAGAGAACAGTGGCTGGTATTGGTGTGACAATGGAGACTTTCAGATGCCAGTGCATATAGCTGTTTGTGAAATGACGTCATCAACAGTAGCAGCAATGACCACAAATGCAGCACGTAAGATGATCACAACTGCATATCTGTC
Organism: Thalassoma bifasciatum; assembly: GCA_008086565.1. Lineage (NCBI taxonomy): Eukaryota > Metazoa > Chordata > Actinopteri > Labriformes > Labridae > Thalassoma > Thalassoma bifasciatum. The sequence goes on along the minus strand of RPOG01002087.1, from coordinate 14,773 downwards.
AAAACAATTAGGCAGACATTATCAAAGTTAGACAAAGAAAAACTTGAAGTAATGTGTAAAAATCTGACTGTCACTGTTAGAAAGAGACTTTGGCAAGTCATATAAAAAAATACCTTGTCTAAATGGATGGTCCAATGGATTTACTCTTAAATATTCACATTTAACAAATCATTTTTTAGGAACAACCCAAAAAACTACCCAGTTTTCTTCTGTGCCTCCAAATGTCAAGCCAAACACAACTTCACCCATGCACTCCACAGAAAGTCAGACAAGAGGAGAGAACCTGAAAGATGAACACGAGAGGTGAATCAGGTTCATGTTTTCAGTTCTCCATTCTCCATGAGCATCTATTTATTCATACCATGCCATCTCTTCTATAAGAGCAGATAAGATTTGTATCTTTGATTCCTGCAATTATCTCACTTAGGAGCTGACAACTATCTATAAGAGGAGGATGTATAAGGCCAGATTCATAAACAATGCAAACACATATTTCTGTTTTGTTTTCTTGTTTATTTTGAAATTTTCCTCTCATTTTAGTTTCACCAAGACAGTGATTCTCATCATCGTTCTTGTCTCCCTGCTGTTGTTGGTTGCTGCTGTCTTGTTGGGATGGAAGTTGAGTCGATGTAAGTTTGTGGTCAAGCAGAAACAAACTCAGGTATTTGGAAATCTGTTGTAATGACACATCTTTCTCAATAACCAATGTGTTTCAGGGAGGTCCGAACCTGAGGCTTCTGTCAGAACTGGGGTAAATTGCAAACAATACCTTTTATGGTTATGCTCTGTGAACTTTTGTTTTTAAGATATTTTTTGGGCTTTTCTGCCTTTAATTGGATAGAGGAGGACAGTGAATAGAGTAGGAAAGGGGAGAGAGTGGGGAATGGCATGCAGGAAACAGTCCACAGGTGGGAATCAAACCTGGGCCACCCACTCAAGGGCAAACCTCATGGTGCGCTGCCATATCCACTTGGCCATCTGTACCCCATGTTTTGTGAACTTTACCAGCATTATGACCCATGAATTGATCAATTTAGTGTGAAATAATAAAACTAGTAATATTCTTTTTTTTACTTTAAATGACCAAAACTATGTTAAGTACAAGGAACAAAACCTCTTGAGGATTATAGAATTCATTCTCATCCTTATACAGCAATAAATAAACTATGTTTAAATATGTTTGAAATTTGTGCAGTCTTGAACAACTTGTGCAGCATAGAATTGAATAATTGATTTGTTCTTCTTTGAAAGTTCTTAAAACAAAACTGAAAACAATCGAGCATTTCAATCTGGATCGAGCAGTGATGTACTGGTGTTTAAATACATCTATTTCAGGACTCACAAACTGGGAATGAATCTGATGTACACTACTCTGAAATCTATCATAACAAAAGTTCATCAATCCAAATGAAGGTAAGATAGGAGTCTTGGTCATTGATTAAGTTGTTGCTCTTTGTAAGTTTTTCAAGACAACACTGAAAACAACAATTGTTTGTGTCTGAATTTAGCATCAATGGAGTGTTTTAGGAACTTAGAGTAGCTAATGAAATGATCTAACGATCCTGACACACGCACTTGACACACCATAAAGAGATTAAACCCTGTATGTAGAGTCAATAGAGTCAGCAGTCCACTAATGTATCAATGAATACAACATTTCTGCAGTTGGATCAGAAAAAAAGTGTAACATTAGAGGTGTAAATGCATTTTTTAAATACATCCATTGCAGGATTCACAAACTGGGAATGAGTCTGATGTACAGTACTCTGAAATCCTTCATAATAAAGGTTCATCAATCCAAATGAAGGTAGGATATGAGTCTTAATTATTTAAACAATAAAAAATAAAGCATAAAAGAGTTGCCACAAATGTTTATTTTTTGTCAATTCCCTAAAATATATTTCCTGGGGCTTTCATCTAACAGAATCAAATACCTGAGGACAGCGTGACATACAGCACCGTTGTGATGAAGGATCAAGCGGTATGTAGCTTATTTAAAATCAAGCATGCAAGTAGTACATAACTGAAATGATATTGTAATACTGTTGATCCATTACCATTTACATTTTACAATCTGTGCTTTTTTTCTTCTTAGACTGAACCAGCAGATGGCAGTGTGATCTACAGCACGGTGCAAAAACAAAATTAATAACCTTCTCTGATCTTAGAAAATCAATTCAATCTAGCAGTTGAAAAGAGACACTTTTTCCCTGCTTGTGTAGTTTGGTGCATTTACATTTTCTGTAATCAAAGATGCATTTTATCTCCAGTGAGCACATGTTTCTAAACTGTAATCCACGACAAAAAGTTAGAAGCACAGAGCTAAAGCAGCAGTTAATCCATGCAAAGTAAAATCAGTTAAGATCAGGGCCGGCTAAAATGAACAGAGGAAGTGGCTTTGATGGTAGTAGTTTCATTTAGTGAACAAGCCATTTATCCAACACATCTAAGTGTAAAATGATTCAGGGGGGAACTGAGACAATCATTAAATGAGAAGAGAGGCAAAACTCAATAAGGACTCACATTTTAATCTAATAAATTTTATGATGGGTAATCTCAAATATATGTTCTGTTTAATTCTGCCATGCAAACACAGCCTCTGTATACCAATACACTTCTTGAAATCCTTGAAAATATTTTCAATGAATTGAAGGATATCACGGGTAAAACATCAGCTGCTTCAACATTCTTCTTTCATGGGAAATACAGCAGCTTTTTGGAGATCAGTGATATGTAGTGCTCAGCATTTGAATATTTCTGTTATTATGATATTGAATATTACGTCTCTGCCCACCATAAAAGAATTTATCAATGGAAAAATGGTTCTGGATGGCTATTTTAACATACCCGGTTTTATAATCTTATATCAAATGCAAGATGCAGATTCAAAACACTCAGGTTTTGTGTTTCTTAATTGGCTATTTTTGCATGGTTTCCTCAAAGCACGGCATTTCTACATTGGATAATCGATTTTTATACTGTTGCATTTCTCTCTGATGACAAAGAACAAAGACTGTTCAATGTGACAACAAAAGATTTGATTGACACCAATACTAAGCATTACTGGTGTGTTGTGTTTCAAATTTGCGACAACATGTGGGAACTTTTTCACCTTACAGCTACTTCAAGTAAGTTTGCCATAAATGATCTTTATAAACTCCCTGTGCTCTTTGTTAAATATCAATAAACTGGAATGAAATTTCAAGTTGTGTGTATTTTCTGTTGTTCTATCAAATAGACTTTTTGTACTATGTTTTGTAAGATTTTTGTCTTGAAGTTTAGCGATCCATTTTAAGAGTCAGACCTTGCAATAAAGCCCCAACAGATCATCAGTCTGAATCAAATGGGGTCATCAGTAGAGTCATTGAAGGTCATTAGGATCTTTAATCTTCTGTTATTGTCAGCATTGTCATTAACTTAAATCCTTAAATGTTCGGGTCCACATGATCCCCCGTATTCTGTGGCCTTAGCTGCTTGGATAGAGACCTCTTTTTCGTTTACATTAACTACACCAACGCCCACACTCCTGTACACTAATGTTAAGCCACTTCCTTACAGCAGAGGGGAGATTAGGCTTTTACTGGAGTGTTTGCTCCTTAAGTAAAATGAGGAAGTGACCTTCAGTTTTACAGTGCACTGGTCTAATTTATGAGTTCTGCTCTCTTATTGATATGTCTTCTCAAATATGCTTTCTGTTCATCCTCACTGGATTCACAGGTCAGTCACAAGAACCATCCTCTTTATTATCTGTTTACCTTGTGACTTAAAGTGCACAAATATATTATTATAACACTAACTGTCAGGTAGAGGAGTATTCCTGTCCAGCTTTTTACTACATCTTAAAAAATGTGATGTCTTCAGTAATGAAGTGTTCTCTGAAGGTGGATTAATTAACATGCAGTGTATGTTTTCTTGCAGGAATTGAAAGCACAACGCCAGTTGAAGTCAGTCAAGTATCTGTAAAAAATGGGAGTTCAATCTCTGTCCCATGTCATTATGTTCCTCGGTACAGAGAGAATGTGAAATACATTTGTCAAGGGCGTGACTGGAGGGATTGCACCCCTGTTATTAAAACGAACCAGGAAAATTCACAGAAGTATTCAATCTCTGATGACAAAGAACAGGGAATCTTCAATGTGACCATCAAAGATCTGACACATGAAGACACAGAGTATTACTGGTGTGTCATTGAGACGAAAGCAAAACCATACAACATGAGGTATTTTCACCTATCAGTCACCTCAGGTAAGTTTCCTGAAATACATAATTCAAATCCTAAGAGTCAAATATGTACATGAGCACTTGCAATTGTTTATTGTTTTTCATCATCACAATTCTGTATGCAATACTTAAAAAAGTGTAATTTTTAAAGTTATTTAACCTTTATTCAAGTTGAGACATTAATATTTGTAACCACACAGCAGATAGATAAATACTGTCAGTCAGAAAAATATCAAAAAGCTCAGTACAGCGTCTGTTTGCCAGTAACGTTGTGTAAAATCCAACAAGATAAACTTAAACAAGACAGCATTGAATGTGCTTGACCATTTCTTTGAAAAACTATCTTTTCTCTTTAGATACTCCAAGCCTTTATGTGGACAATCAGTTTAAAGCCTCCAAAGGACAAATAATCACCATCAGGTGTTCACATAATGACTCAGGTCAAAATAAATGGTGCCGGCTGGGTGAGTACTGTGTTACTAAGTCATCTGGATCAATTAATGGGACAAATGTTACCATCAAGGGTTTTAAAAGTTTTTTCACTGTGACAATGAGTGGACTGAAGCCAGAGAACAGCGGCTGGTATTTGTGCGTCAGAGGAGACTTCCAGTTGCCCGTACATCTTAGTGTCACCAAGGAACATGTCACGACTTATACTATAAAGACCAGTAAGTTTAAAATGTAGAAATGTGGATTGTTATTATTTGTGAAGGTTGATTGGTTAATTGGAAAGATTACACTTTTGTTAGAGGTGTCATTAGATCCACATATAGTTGATCTCTTCTTTCAGTTTTTGCAGATCCTGAAATAACCACCGTTCCAGATATTCACCAAAGGTCAGATGTCTTTGAATCTGAAAGCATCTGTATTGTTTGTTTAAAAGTCAAGTGTACTTCAGTCTTTTTGCTATCTTCTTATGTATGCTGCAGCACTTGTCAAAAATGGGACACCCTCCACTTGCGGTTGATCATCCTTATTATAGTGACCCCATTCGTCTGTTTCCTGTTTAGGAGATATGGTAAGTATAAGCTGAACTTTGATAAATGCAAGAAGTACAAAAACAGTTGACTTGTTTGAATTTGTGACTGAGTTAAATTTTGAGAGTTTGTGAATTAAGTTTTTATCCTTTCAACTGTAGAGAAAAGACAAGAGCCAGTGACCCCTGCAGTGGTGAGAAAGTTTGAGTCACAAACTAAATTATTGTGAATTTTGGTTCCCATTTCTGGTTTTGGAATCTATTGATTGTCTGTCCACTGTTCATTCATCACAGGATGGAGAGGGAGTTGCAAACACTGTTGTTTAGGTCAGAGGAGAATGGGAGGACTGGTTCAAGATGACTGAAAGACAGTGACTCAAATAACCAGTTGTCACAACCAAGGCCTGCAGAAGACCATCCCTGAACACACAACACATTATGGTCTTATCTTTGTGTCCTACGAACCCATTTCTAAACTTTTGTTCTGAAAGAGTTCAGCAACATTTCCTGGCACCAATTACACCACTACTACAATTTAAGGTTCTTATCGAGAAACATATGGTATCAGGTTGCTTTTGTAATCTGTTGCTGTGATCTAATTTCAGTTGCTTGGTGCTAAACTGAACTCCTCACATTATAGTGTTTCCTCAGTCATTTTTGTAGTGTGGTCAGCTCTCTCAGCACAGCTTTATATCTGATAGTTGAGAAAATGTGATTGTTCTGTTTTTCACATGGTTTGTAGTGTATTCATGTTTGACTTGATCTATTTATGAGAGCACAAAACTGAAAGTCCAATGATGCTGCTCTTTCTTTTTTAGCATGTGCTGAACACAAGATAATATACTGCAGTTGTGGGTTAACAGACGTGAAACTGGCTGTTATATAAGACCCACGAGGACATGCCTCAGACCTGCTATTTGCCAGAATGCAGTTGTTTCATTTTATTGTGGATTATGTTTGGAATAAGAGATCATAGGCTGGTAATTTCCTGACCTCATTTTAGTATGGTTAAAAAGTCAAATCCTTAGGGTTGATATGTGAACACTCCTCATAAAGTGTATAGTGTTGAGAAGAAAAGAAGAAAAATGCTGTAATGCTTGGCAGAATTTGGCCTGGCCTGATATGTGAAACCACAAGACTGAATACAAGCACACTTCATACATTATCACAATTCTGACTTTCTGTCTATAACTCTTTCCTAATTATTTCTACATGTCCATGAATATCTGTATTGGTCAAATCTCTATTTGTTTTTTGTCTTAACATCATTAAAGCCCACACTTCATTACACATTGTTGCGGATAATGATGATGATGATTTTGCATATTCATTTTTGCACACCAACCAATGTTAAGCCACTTCCTTAGAGCAGGGGAGATCAGGCTTTGACTGAAGTGTTTGCGTATAAGGTAATAATAGGAAGTGACCCTCAGTTATACAGTGCACTGCCTCAGGTTGAATGTTCTGCTCTCAATTTGACATGGCTTATCAAATTGGCTTTCTCCTCATTGTCACTGGACTCACAGGTCAGTCACAAGAACCATCATCTTTATTGTCTGTTCACTCAATGACTTTCATTGTCCAATGAAATATCATATAAAGTAAGATTAATCTGAGTATTTAAATGTATTAACATGCTGTGTATATTTTCTTGCAGGAATTGACAGCATAATTAAAGTCAGTCAAGTATCTGTGAAAACTGGAGGTTCAATCTCCATCCCGTGTCTATATGAGCCTCAGTACAGAGAGAATGTGAAATATTTGTGTAAAGGATATTACTGGAACCACTGCTCCTATGTGATTAAATCTAACCAGGAAAATTCACAGAAGTATTCAATCTCTGATGATAAAAACAGGAGTGTCTTTACTGTGATGATCAATAATCTAACACATGAGGACACTTCCTACTGGTGTGCTGTGGAGATAAATGCAGGAACAGATAACGGAGAGTATTTTCATCTTTCAGTCACCACAGGTAAGTTCCATTAATTGCAAATAAAACTCCTATAAGTCAAATATGTATCATTCAGATTCATGAATTACAAATTGTATTATTTTCTGTAGTCACTTTTGCATCAGTTTTTATCTGCCAGCTGTAATTTGTAAAATGAAATGAAAGATGACGGTATCAAATTTTCGACACAATTTCAATGAAAAACTTTTCCTTCAGGTATGCCCAGTCTTTATGTGGATCATCAGAAGTTTTCAGCCTTACTGGGAAACAGCATCACCATCAAGTGTTCACATAATAACCCCGGTCCAAATAAATGGTGCCAGCTAGGTGGGTCCTGTGTTACTAAGTCATCTGGATCAATAGATGGAACAAGTGTGATCATCAGTGGTGTTGAAGGCCATTTCACTGTGACTATGAGTGGACTGAAGCCAGAGAACAGCGGCTGGTATTTGTGCGTCAGAGGAGACTTCCAGTTTCCCGTACACCTGACTGTCACTAAGGAACATGAAACCAGTAAGTTTTATGAATAACTGTAGGTTAAAGATCATTAGTATCTGTAAACAACATGTATTTGAAAGTGATTAGGTTACATATAGAGGACCCATTAAATCTTCTGAGTCAATTTCTTCTCTGTGTTTATGCAGACCCAGCAACAACTGTGTCCATGGAGAGCAGGTCAGGAGTCTTCACATTTGGATGCAGCTGCATTGTTTGTTATTTCAAAGTCTGGTGTACTTCATTCTTTTTGCTTTTGGTTTGCTTTTTTGTATGTATGCTGCAGGGCTGGTGGATACAAGATAATCATCACCTTAAGCATTTTAATCGCCCTTGTTACACTCACTCTGTTCACCTGGTTCCTGTTTAATAGATACAGTAAGTTAAAGCTGAGCTATGACAAGTGCAATATGTTGCAAAAAAAGTAAAATAAGTCAGTAAAATATGTTTTCATTCTTTCAATTGCAGAGAAAAGACAAGAGCTACCAACAGCAGCAATAGTAAGACATGTTGAGTCATTTCCCAAACAGTTTTTACAAGAAAGCTAGCAATCATGTTCTGAACTCGAATGAGACTATGGGAATCTGATCTGCCACAAAGTGGAGCTGAACAAATGTGTAAGAGAGAGTAACAAACAAACTAACCTTTTGTGGGTTTTGGTTCTTATTTCTTGTTTCTCTTCTCTTATGTGTCCCTCACACAGGCCTTAAAAAATAGAATGTGGTCCTGCAAAACAAAAACTGTGTATGGCTGTGACAAAAATAACTTTTGGCTCTTACAGGATGAAGAGGAAGTCACCTACAGCGTTGTGAGATACGAAAGAAAAAAGTCGAGCAAGGTAATGGTGTTTACAGAGAGCATGGTGTGTGTCATGACTTTCAGACTCAAAGTGAAAATAAGCATATAGATAAAATGTCAAGAAAAAAAGGATTATAATGATCCAGTGGGTCTTTTTACCTTGTTAATCAATCCACTAGTCAGGTGTAAATTTTGTGGATGTGGTGTACAACTCTGTCTGCAGACCACAACACCTGCCCAGTGTTTTTCACATACAAACTTGTTCTTTTTTTCAATGTTGCCTGCACTGAAATGGCAAATACAGTAACTCTGTGCCATTTTAGTCCAGACCATAGACTGTACAGTCTGGAACAGACTTGTAAATCAGCTGAGGAGTTAAATGTTTGTTATCAAGCACCTGCTAAGTGTTAGTGACGATCCAATCAGTAACTGCTTCTTTATTATATCAACAAGGTTTAACATGTTCAACCTTTACAATAGTGAAGAACACAACACACACGCCTGCTACTCATCAGCATTTTGTACCATCTTTAATCCAGCCTCACATAACTGCTGTTTTTTTTTCTATCCTGGTTGTTCTTCTGTTTATTTATCTATTTTTTTTTACAGGTTCAAGCAAAAGATGAAGATGTCATTTATAGCAGTTTGTCCTAGCAGATGAACAGTCTATAAAAGCTAATCACCTAACCTCTTATCTGCCTTTTTATTTTATCATCAGACCCTTTTAAAATAACAGCAGTTCTGTGTTGTCAGCTTTTACTGCTTGATGATTGCTTTTACTGTAACTTACCTCTTGTTTAAGTGATAGGGTTTTATTTTGCTCACTTATTTTTAATCTGTGGTCACAAAGAGACATTTTCCACAAGGTCTGACATTTGACTTTGTTTTTATAAACTTGAATTGTGTTTTGCATTGTTGAATAATGTACTGTATACGTCTTTAAAGGAAGGACTCAACTGATCTCTTCTCTCATTTTGTATGACTTTTACTGAAGCTAAAAGATAATTCCTCTAAAATAATAGACAGCATCTGATTATTTAATACATATAAGGATGAGGAATGTGATTCTTTTCATTCTCTCTTGTCATCTTGTCAATTTCATGAGAGTCACCTGTAACTGAGCACCGAATGTCATCTTCACTTTTGATATCTGAGTAGTCCTGTGCAGTTTCTGCTAGCTGCCAGCCTATGCTTCAGAGTTATGATGGTGCTGGTAGAGTTTTATTTTTGTAAGCTTGTTAAAGGCTTGGTCTCTCAAGTTATCAGTGCAAGCATTTCATATTTTGAGGTACATTTCACAACTTTTTTTTCTACTGGTGCCTGCTTATGTATTCTTAATGTATGAGTTACTGTGTATCACATATATGTAGTCATGATGAAAATATTGACAATAAATTATTCATGAAGCCCCCGTGACGACAAAATGAGATTGATATTAATGCTTTGATATGAACTAAAAAGGAAAATGAGATGTTTGGGATAAGGGAGTCAAAAGCTTGAGATAAATTCAAAATTCTGAGATTAAGTTAAAATAATGAGAAAAGTCAATTTTTGAAGAAAAAAAAAAGTCGATTAACTTTTTGTATAAAAGTAAAACATTTGAGATATTAGTCACTATTTTGAAGCAAAAAGTCAAAATTTTGACATAAAAAGCTGATGTTTTAAGATAAACAGTCAAAATTTTGACTTTTTGTGTCTCATTGATTTGCCTCTTTCTCTCTCAATATTGACTCATAAGAGAAATAAAAACCTCAGCATATTAAGTTCCTCATGTTTATACCGGCCTTAAATGTGCTTCTATCCATGGCTTCTGTCCATGGGATATTTCACTCAAAAGAAAAGTTCCTCTACTGCCACCCTCAGGAATTCTGGGGTGACACAGAACAAACAGTCAACAGGCAAACAAACAAACAAACAAGATTAAAAAAAAAAAAAAAAAACCTTGCCACTATTTTTATGATGATTTTCTTATGTAAGCACAGCATTTTCTTACTCTTATAATATGGTTGCAACAAGTAGAGCTGAACAAGCAGCTGGAGCGATTGCCCACTAAGAAAGTGGCTTAGCTCATTTTCACATAAAGCTATATTATGAAACATCTGCTGTTAAGCTCTGACACAACAAAGTGGCTTCTCTATTCCAGTATTTCCAGTTTATCCGAACAACATTTTGAAGAAGTAAACAGCATAACCTGCAATACGGTGTGTAAGATATAAAGCTGATACACATACAATGAAGACATAAAAAACGAAAATAAAGCAGATACAACAGACAATTTTTTGAAGTATCATTGTTACTCGCGCAATGATGCAACCGGTGAGTAAATGATTTGTATTCAGGCGCTGGTGCGGCCGCCCCGGGTCTTGAGGCGGGATGTGATAGGTCTGGTCTTGATTGCAGTCTCCTTCAGCTCGCCCTCCAACCGGTGACGCCTGCCTCGGCCGTGCGGTGTGAGGAACTTCTCTGATAAAGTGACTTGTAGTTTACTGCTAACCCTCTCCTTCTGGTAAGTGACCTGTTTATTCCGCTGGACATCATAATTAACTCTAAAACACGCAGGAATGTAACTTTGACCAAACCTTACAGACGCCGGTACTCTGCAGGCTAACAGACTTAGCTCAGCTAGCTTCACTCAGCATGCTGCGTTTGACACATGCCAAGTCCCAACAGAGGGGGGCTGCTTTGTACCACATACCACATGTTGCGAATGAGGTAACATGTAGTTTACTCATTAGTCACCCATGAATATCACTAACATGTCACTTAGAAAGCGCTATTTGCCTCGTCTTTAACCAGCACGGCCTAGTTAGCGTTGGAGAGGTTACCCAGCTAGCTGATAATACTAATAAACTTGGTTAATTATCGCATTTCAGTAATTGGTATTTGTCAGTTAAATGCCACGCCTAGCTGCTCCTGCCAATTCACGTGGATGAGTAGTTTTAACAATGGCCAGGCTTGATCTGGGCTCACCAGTGCGGTAAAATGGCTGATCTCCCACTCCATAACCTTGTCCAGACTCTTATTCAACTGGGACAGTCTGCACCAATGAAGTGATGCTACTGTGTCAGGCGTAGGTTTGATCAAGATAGACAAAGATACAACTTAGGCTTTGAACTTTCTTAGACTGCTTATCCTAAAGTGTGGTACAGTTTTCGATTTCCAGTAAAATACAGTACAAACAGCTGGAAACACAATCAGCAACAAGTCAAACTCATGAGTCTGACAGGAAGGGGAGTAGCTGTGGCATTTTCAGATTTTCAAGCTCTCTAATTCAAGGTCTAACTTTCCTCACAACAGGTGTGCAAACTCGCAGAATAAACAGTGTAGCAAGTGATATCCTCACCTGAACCAGACTTGTGTTCTTACTGATGTCAAGGTTTACTTTTTACAGCAGCACTTTCCAAATACGTCAAGGCTAACATTAGGGCTGAGCAATGAATTGCAAATTAGATTAAATCGCAATTTGTTCTACTTGCAGACAGTGCAATATTTCTGTAACCTCATGTGTCTGAATTCCAGATTCAGAGCAACAATCTAAGTTGTGGAAAGTGACCACAAACGACAAGCGGTAGCAATGATAAGTAGTTTACATTATCAAAAATCAGCAGAAATAGGTGAAAAAGGACTAAAATTGGGAGGAAACTTGGAAAATGGTCAGAAAGTTTTGATACTTTTCAAAAGCCTGACATTTCTGTTTAAAACACCATTGTTATTGGATTTATGTAATATTCCAGTTTTCTGATACACTGAATTTTGGGCTCTCATTATCTGTAAGCTATAATCATTAATAGTTTAAAAAAACAAAGGCTTGAAATAGTTCACTCTTTATACAGAGTCTATGTAATACCTGAAATGAGCGACTAAAAATCTTGAAGTTTTCATGATATTCTAATTTTTTGAGGAGCATCTATAAATCCAAACAGTTTCTTTTTGGGAACATCTTTTTCTTGTTACAAAAATCCTTCTTTTCTCTTGCTTTTTCTTTTTCTAAATGAGAATGATCATATAAAAGTATAGCATACCATTTAATATAGCAGTTGATTTCAACAACACATGAGATGGGGGACCAAAAAATGCTCGCAAAATAAATTGCAGTTGCAATATAGATTATTTTTGTTCAGCCTTAGATCATATGGACACCACAATAAATGTGTTATTCTAAGTATTATACCTCTGAAGATTTTCTCTTTGGTGCTTTTGACATTTTCAAGTTATTGCTGGTTGACGCATACTTCAAATGACAAATTGTGTTTTGATTCTGTTTTCAGATACAATGGCTGTGCCTCCCTGCTACGCTGATCTGGGCAAATCTGCCAAGGACATCTTCAACAAAGGCTATGGTAATTTTCTGAAAAGTTTGGGGTAATACTCTCATGTTGATGTTCTGTACAGCTCGATTTGATACTGTAGACGTGGACTTATGAATACTTGTTTTCTTCAGGATTTGGCTTGGTGAAGCTCGATGTCAAGACAAAGTCAGCAAGTGGAGTGGTAAGATCACTTTACAAAAACTTCATCCTCACTTCAATGTGCAAATTTATAGATCATTTTCATAGGACTATGTGCATTTTATACTTTAATACAGGTAACCTGCTGCCAACCTGAACATCTAGGTATTAACTGGAGCAATCACCAGACCTGTTGATTCAAGGATGCTAAAAATTAACTAGTAACCCTAATCAAATGTGATACCTTATCAGATAGTTGGCATCATTATGTCCATTGTAGGCTAGACCAACTAGTAATCTTTAGATCAAAATCATTCCAAACCAGAGCTCTGCAAATATTAAAACTGATGGTAAATTGTTCATTTTTCATTGGCCAATTTTGTCAGATTTCCAGATTGATTTACAACATTCTGGCTGTCAGTGTTGTGGGTAGAGAGATAGAATATGATTGAAGGCAAAGGAATAATAAATAGTCTATCAGGTGTCAAATTAAATCTTAGATGATTGATAAAGGTAATTTTCATTCTTTTTTTATCCAGACTGCTTTATTTTAAAGCCTTTGTTGTTGTGCTTTTTTGAGTCCTCATTTCTATTAAATTGTGCCTTGCAGGAATTCAAAACTGCTGGTTCCTCCAACACCGACACCAGCAAGGTTGCGGGTAGCCTGGAAACGAAATACAAGAGGTCAGAATACGGCCTGACCTTCACCGAGAAGTGGAACACTGACAACACCTTGGGAACAGAAATCACTGTTGAAGATCAGGTACGGAAAATATTCAAACATTACCGCACATGTTAATGATAAAGCACTTTTCAGAGGTTACTGTCTCCTCAGGGAACATGATGGGACAATGTCTGTGATAATTTTTGATAGTCTTTGTTGTTATTCCTTATAGATTGCTAAGGGCCTGAAGTTGACCTTTGACACAACCTTCTCACCAAACACTGGGTAAGATGATGGTGTTATTAAAATGTGGTTTAACTTGCAATTTTCTTCATGGGAATTAGGTCTCTCACTTCAACACACAAGTCTACACACTTAAAGCAGTAAGCTCTGCCTGTTGCCTTCTCATGAGTCATTTTGGCAACCTGATCTGTGTCGTACATACTTCAGACAAGTGTCGTTACCAGCTATGTGACCCCAGTGCAAATGTGGAGCAGGTCCATTGTAACATAATAAACCTGTGATTGGCTGTTGAGTTAGCAACTTTATTTTTGTTATCGTCTATGTTTGAGCCCTCGAAAGAAAATTAAACACTTGTAAACTGTGTACAGTTTCCTCTGCAGTCATGCATGTGATTGCTTTCTCTGAGAGGTCTGATGACCTTATGACCTAAAGGAAGTGTGTCCTCTCCTGAGTGTGGGAGAGGGGGTGAGGCTGGAATTATGTGACAGTCTGTCAGTGTCGCACTCAGACTGAGAAATAAACAGCAGCAGAGAGCTGTGTGGTTATCTGGGATTCTGAGTCACAAATGTTTCAAAGGCAATGAAATAGTTTGAAGGGGTGGAACTGTTTTCAGCCTTAAGGTGTGTGGCCTGTGATAAGTAGACATATTTAAATCCATCTTCTTACCTGAAATGACTGCTGGTATTGTGCCAAAGTTGAGTGTGACACCTTAAAGCTCAATAACCTAAAACAGCAGCTTCAACAGTTTGTGCCACAGAGGACCGTTTGAAAATGTTCTGTTCTTTAGGTAGATTTTGTCTTTATTTTTGAGAGTGTATCAAATTGTACACTATCAATAATTTTACATATATGCACAGAAGTTTTTTCTTTCTGACATAACATGTTAATCAAGACAATTAAAAAGTGATTCCTGGAACATCAGATCAATCCTTATAATTTGTTTTGAACTAAACTTGAGCTATGTTGTTGTTGTT
>RPOG01002086.1:58044-108505 GCA_008086565.1 Thalassoma bifasciatum | reverse complement strand
CAGCGTGGCAAGGAATCATGGGAAATGTAGTTCACGTCGCCCTGGCTTTTCCTCAGGACTATGAGCCTTATATCGGTGAAGAAATCATTTTCCCATCATGCCCAGCGCAATGTCGCCCTTTGGACGGATTTGAACTCAACGAGCCTGAAGTTCCGCGAAGACAGCTCTAAATTGGAGTGAATGCATGCCCTGCCCTTTCGTTCTTTTGCTCTATTTTATATTAGTTTAATCATCACACTTTGTCTTTGCACTGCCCTTTAATGACTGTTAAATCAAACAGGCTAAAAAGAAATCTGAACCTGCAGTTTGTTTCCCCCAGTGTTTTCCCCTTACAACCTCAGACAAATGCATATACCATGGAATAATGTTTCATCTTCATATAAGATTGTAGTTCTTTATGATCATTTTGCATTTTCCGCTTATTTTTCTTTTTGCTTATATGCTTAAATATTTGTTTTAAGTGTCTATCTTAGATCTCTATTTTTTTTATATTGACATATTGTATAGATTCTCATTCTTGATTATTCAAGCTTTGTAATGTGCTATTTCCTGGGTAATTCTTTAGCACAAATCATAATGTAAACAGGACATGGCAAAAAGCTTGGCTCCTGCTTCAAACAGACAGAGAAACAATGTGAAGCTTCACCCATTTGACCTTGCCAATCCTATGTATAAATGGTAAACATCTTAAAACCACCAGTAAGTATGTATGAGTTTGTTTTTCTTTTTAGTGCCTTTGTGTCAGTAAAGTGTAAGATTTAAACAGCAGGGGGCATCATTCTTACATTGTTGGTGCTAAATCCACAGCAACATAGCCACTTTTTACTCTTGAAATCACACTTTTTGTGACTATTTTTTCCAATGAATGCCGCCATACCACTTTTGGACCCTCTCCATCTTTGTTTCAAGCTGTTTTAATATAAACTGAAGCAATACTTGACACCCCTGGGACTTCTGTTGTTGAGTGCTTTGTAAATTAGTGTTTTTAAGGTGCAATATTATTATTATTATTATTATTATTATTATTGTTGTTGTTGTTGTTGTTGTTGTTGTTGTTATTATCATTATCATCAGGTGGCAGCAGAGTTTAACATAAGGCTGTGTTTTCATTCTGGTGCAGATTCTGTATCACCATTGAAAGAGTTAAAGTGTGTGCTGTTTTCTCTGAGTGGTATATTTTCAGAGAGATGCAGGCCAACAGTCTGCCAGTGTGTGTCCTGGGGCCTGTTGCACAAAAGTAGGATTCAGATATTCAGGATGAATGATTGAGCCTGGTTCAACCGATCCAAAACAAGAGCACTCAGGAACAGACGGTTGCACAAAGACTAAGGCCTACTACATACTACATTCTAATGCAGAATGAAGTAGGCCCCGCATACTGCATGGGGGTGAGAGGGGTAAGAAGTGCCAATTTTTACTTTAAATGTCTTTTACGCAAGGGGATTACAGGAATGCCTCCAACTAAAATATCTACAGTTTAGGATGTTGTGCATCCCTGGGAGCAATCACTTTGGATCTTAAATAACTGTTTGAGAAATAAAGCTTTAGAAAAAAAAGTGGTTTTGTGGCACAACCTGCCCCCAGTGCTTGCCCCCAGTGCGGGGTTCGGTTGTACCATTAGTCAGAATACACTGGGGTAAATTGTGCCGTTGATAACTGAAGTAAAAAAGATCATTTTAATCTCTCAAATAATAATGCTTTATGAAAGCATGACAAATTCTATACAAAAGTACTTGTTAAATATTTATTTAAAGTTCTAACATCATCAAAGGCCAATGTGCTTCAATAAGGCCTAGTGCCATATGAACACATGCTCAGAACAAATTGAAAATTCCAAAATGAGCACCTAACTGCATCTGCATCTGAATATCTTCACAGATTTGGCCTGCTACTGGACACTCCACTTGTCAATGCTGAAGGGGAATGTGAACTTGTGCTCTCTTCTGGCTGAACCACCAAGCTTTTGTGGTGTGTGTAGTTTCTTGAGCACTTCACCTCTAGAGGTGACTCCTTCATCATTCTCTCTAAATGTGAAGATGGGATTTCCATCAACAGACCTCTTACAACTTTGTTTCAGAAACTTTGCACTGATCTTGTCACATTCAACATTTTCCACCAATCCAACATAGGATGTGGATTTTTTACCCGCAAACTTCACAATGACAAAGTCACCAGCAGACAGATCCTTGTCACCATCATCATCATCACCATTGTCTCTCATATTCCTGCCCAACATGTTTTTATTCTGTGCAGTTTCTATTTCAACCACTAGATGTTGTCAGAGCTCTTTGGATTCAATATCTGATTTTTAATAATAAAAGTTAAAAAAAAAAAAAAATAAAATAATAATAATAATAATAAAACATTTTATTTAAAAGCGCCTTCCAGGACACCCAAGGCTACTGCACAGAAGATAAAAACACATGTAAGCAAAACAGAGTTAAAAACAACATAAAAGCCATAGGATATGGAACCATGTGGAGCAGTTGGAGACAGTGAGCAGTAAGTTTTGTAGCTCTGAACCTGGCACATCAGCTCCTAATCCCAAGCCATTTGTGACAAATAAAATATTCTAGTAAAATATAATAGATATAAGAAAATAAGCAGTAAGTACCCAACAAGATAAACATTAACTGTGTTTATCAGATATTGTACTTAAAGAGTACACTTTTAAAATTGTACTTATTGCACTCATGATGAATAGAATGTACTTTGAATGAAAACGACAAAGGCCAATGAAGTCATTAGTCTGATCATAACAGAGTCTTTAAGTGGTAACGCCACTGTGCAGAAATACCCTGAATTAATAATTAAGTATAAAGAAAAGTTTGTTAGCCCACAGCATGTGAACTTAATTTAACTGATGAAGATAAAGAATACCAAAAGTACCATGATTTATCACAAGCTGGGTGATTAATAAAGATGAAAAATATATTTGATGCTCAAACTGAGGGTGCGAGTTTAGAGGTATAGAAAGCATGGCAGCAGAACATCTTTAAAGGTACTCAGTGGTTAAGTTCGCATCTTGGTCGAGTCCTGCTCTTATTTAGAAAACGAGGCAGGAGTAGGTCGGTGCTAACTTGCTATGGTTGATACAACAGGGGTTTCCTGAGTAAATCTTTTAGTGCAGGCATGTCCAAACTAAGGCCCGGGGACGATTGTGGCCCACCGTCTATTTTCTTGCAACCCCCATGCTTTCATTTTAATATGTATTAATTTTTTTACTTGAATGTTCTGATTGTGTACATTTATGGTTTCTGTCAGATACTTGAAAAAACCTCAATATATCTGGTAACATCTCACAAGAATTTGGATTGTGCATAGGCCACCTTATAAAAAAACAAACAAAACAAAACAAAAAAACATGAGAGGATAAAAGACTGAAGTAAAGTTATGAAATGGTAAAGAAAAGACAAAAGTTGATGTATGAAATGGTTCAGAATGACTGATCAGAAGTATTTGAGGTTGAAAATGTTCTTATAAACAAACGTGATAAATTCCAGATCTGAGCCTGCCACAAAAAAAAAACAAAAAACATTTTTCTCAGGTTTAGTTTATCTCATAGGTCTTCAATAATAACACTCACATGTTTGACTAAACTAAGAGAGTGGTTTTTGTGTGGATGTTTGTTCATGTGTTTTTTTTACAGAAACCGCACAGTTCTGAAATCTGAAACAGTTTACAAATTAAGGACTTATTTGTTATTTTCACTGTTAAGAAACAGCCCTTGGTCTTTTCCACAGTAAGCCATACGACCCTTTGAAAAAAAAAAATTGGACACCCCTGTTATAGGGGATCTGATGAATATGACATCAAGAAGCTGAGTTTGCAGTCATAAATTGGGGATTGTGCTGCTGGTCAGATCCCAACTCTTAATGCACAGTGTGTCCAAGTATGCAAAAATGTATAATAAAATATGATGATAGTCCTTTGAGCTTTGCCAACCTACAGCAGCATCAGAAACACGCTGTGATAGAGGGTGGGATGAACCCAATTTCCTCATTATTAACAACTTTTATATCATGATCAACATCATGAATATTTAAACATAAAATTGTAAAATTTAACCCACAGTTCCATTGACGTCATCATTTATTTTCCCTTTAATTTAGTTACAATATTTCTCAGTAGCTTTGAAGCATGTCTCTTATCAGACTTAATTTTTTCATAACTGTTGGTTCAACCTTTGCAACAGTTAGCCGTTTGTGCACATCATAGCAGCAGTTTCTCATTCCCTCCAACAAATTGCTAATGCTTTGGGCATGCATTAATAGCTTTCTTACAGTTCTCTGCTGTTTTATAACATTATCATTTGCTTATGTCATGTCAGTAAAAATGATCTATAATGATGAATGCTGAGTAGTAATTCCCTATAAAACTAATGGTCCTCGCTTCATTGTTTGAGTCATTACATGCAAAAATGTTGAAATAGTTGTCGAAGCCTATCAGGAAAACGTTACACATTTCTTTATACTCTTTCGGACAATTTTTGCCTAAAATGAACATTTTCTCTCAAGCAAACCTCAGCTTCTACTTATGAGGAGTGGTGTGTGAAGCATCACTTGTATCTGATAATTAGCCTCCTGGTCTCCATGGTCACCTTGAGCTGAATCCCATGAACCCTCACTTGGCTAGCACATACAGCATGAACTGAACAGGACATAGTGTGTACCATTTCTAAAACACTGTGACGCAGAAATGGAGGGTCAGTGCAGTGCCAAGGGGTGAGGATGCCTGGCAGAAGGGGGAGAGGACAAAACAGGGACAGAGGAACTGAGGTACAGAGGAAGATTCCTGATAAAACTGGGCCACAATTGTGGACCATGTTGTCAATCACGACTTCACAACGCCTGAGGCTGGTCAAGGGGAGTAGCCGAATGTTGGGAGAAGCACTTTTAACTCAGTTATTCAAATACATTGTTGGGCATAAAGGTGTGTATATTGGACGGTAATTCAGCTCTAAACAATCAGCACTGAAGTACTGTCATTGTGTTACACAGTATATGAAGCTGATAGCGGGACAAGAACTTGTCATATTTTTACATTTAGACTCACAGCTTTACTGCTGCACAGATTTACTGTGCTGTAGAAGCTGCAATATTCTTAGTCACTCATCTTTTGTCCTCATCCAGTGTTTGCCTCACAAACATTCAGAGGGTAAATTGTGTGAGGTTGTTTTGAAACGATTCTCATAGAGTTTCTTCCGAGCAGAGATTGTAATTTTCTTCCTGACTGACCAAGAAACAGTCCTCTGTAGCTCTGGACTCACTTTTCCGGTCTCTGAACTCATCTGGAGGGATGAGCACGCTCCTTGAGTGACATGTCTGGATTTGCTGACTGCATGTGATGGGTGTAACACTTGATCCATAACCCCAGTCTGGAGTCAAAACAGTTACTAGATTTCTCTTGCATTCAATAATCCTTATGCATTATAGATGGGGGAACTAGTTGTGTGTAGGTGGTATTTTGTGTAAAAGGGTTGAGAATCACTGGTTATGTCATTTGCTCCATGTCGCTCATATACTTTGATGAACAAATGTGCTGACGACACCAAGGGGTGGGGAACCTTTACAATTAAAACAAAAAACGTTTTTGTCAAGAGACACAAACTATGTTTTTGCCTTACAGACCAGCATTTTAAGATCCATTTATTAAAAGAACACTGATTTGTGTTCTCTATTGTCGATTTAGAGAACACTGAGTGGTATTTGGGCTCAGCATTGATAGGTGAGCTTGGATTGTTAAAAATGTACTGTTATTAACTTCATTAACATCATTTTTATATATGCATAAATTTTTCCATCGCAACAGACAGCCACTGGAGAGAGGCAAAGGTATTCTTCCTCTCTAATTTGAACTACATTAACAACTTAGGTTATAGTATCATTTATGGTCTTGACCTACTGATCTAACTGCTTTTGGATGTTTTTAGTATGTCCAGTGTCCAGAGGTGCTTGTGATAGTGGTTCATTTAGTAAGTGATTAAATGGCCAATGTATTTCAATTATACCAAGGTGGCAGAGCTCTTGTAAAGCCAAGCCTGGTCTCAACCAAATGATACTGGACATGCTATACAGATGGCGCCAGGAAGATGAGTCCAAATATGATTATGTCACTCTGATGCTGGATCCCATGAAAGCATGTTCAGTATGATGCACAGACACAAACCATGTGTGGATCTGAGGCGCTTGTCTTTATGGTGGTTGGGCTCCAAGATTATTGGAAAGCTCCATTTGGGTATTATTTCACTAAGAGCCTAACACCAGAAACGCAGAGTCTTGGTAGTGCATGCTTTGGAAGAGCTTCATCAGCACCAGATAAAGTTGGCGTGCATGGCTTTATTTCATTTATGTTGTTGTTTCTTGACTCTATTTTGCTTTTTGTGTTTTTATCCTCTGCACAGTGACCTTGGGTGTCTTTGAAATAAAATGTATTATAATTATTATTACAATGGATGGCCATGCAATGAACATCAGTATGTGCACCCAGCTCAGATGTGACTTTAAAGCAGCACCATGTGAGCCCTTAAAGACCCATTTCCCACATCCAAGAACCAGTGAAGAGGTTTTTGTTATGATGGGTAGTTGCTACATGTTGAAGCTAGCAAGCTCCCAAAAACATTTGTAATTGCAACAATTTCTGGGAGAAATGGTGTATTATGGGGCGCGGATGGCCTAGTGGATATGGCTGCGCACCATGAGGCTTGTCCTCGAGCGGGCGGCCCGGGTTCGAATCCGACCTGTGGCCATTTCCCGCATGTCACTCCCCACTCTCTCTCCCCTTTCCGACACTATCCACCGTCCTCCTCTATCAAATAAAAAGGCACAAAGGCCAAAACAATAACTTAAAAAAAAAAAAAAAAGAAATGGTGTATTATCTGAAAAAAACTCCAGGGGTGCCGATACTTTCGTCCATGACTGTTTATATATGGTTTCCACACTGATGCAAACACTTCTTACATGCTTATTTCTTCAAATTACTTCTGTCTTTATTGATCCAAACATAAGATCCCTGCACCATGTTAAAATCTGGCAGAATAGACAGAGTGATGGGTTTCATGTCTGAAAAACACTGCCACCTATGGGTCTGGCATACTTATAGCCACAGCTTTTCACTTATTAGTTATACACGGAGTTGATAGTTATTTTTCAGCGTAAACAATTAGCTGCTGACAAAAGTATTTTGTAAAAACAAAAGGGGGGATATTCTTTTTGAAAATACCTGGTTATGTGTGTACAAGGCTTAGTGTTTTCACCTGTGACTGATTAGCTGTGTGTTTTAATTTCTCCTCCATTGCCTCCTTGAGCCTTCTCTCTCATGGCCAAAGCCGTGCCACACTGCTGCTCTCACTTTCAGAACTTATTTCCTTCCCAGACTCTGGATTCAGTCATCTCCACTTATTGTTCTGATAAATTCACTTTGACTGCCTTCTCCGGCTCCACCTGCTTTTGGGTCCACACCTATTCACCTGTTTAACTAAACTGCAACAATTCTCTCTGCTCTAGTTTTATCTCAGTTACCGATGGGATGTAAAATGAAGTAACATACAAAACTTTACACAAAAAAAATTATTGAGTACAAGCAAAGATTTTGATAAAACCATTGAAAAAAAAAAAAACAGGTGCACAAAAAGCTACTTGGTCACAAGAACTGGAGCAAATGTAATTAGCTTTTCACATCCCCGACTGAAGTCTGCTTTCTCACCTTCATGCAGCAGGTTGTCTTTTCTCTCAGGACAGGGAATGAGCTNCACACACACACACACAAACACACACACACACACACACACACAAATTCTTCTTCTTTTTTGTTTTTCTTTGATGATGCTTTGGGGTTGTTGGGGGAACATGAGCAGCAGATTTGCTAGGACAAAAAAAAAAAATTTGGGTTTGGATCATATTCAGTCAGCTGTCAGTGAAGATGTCATGTAAAAATGAATAAAATCCTATTTTCTGTCCTGTTTATTGCTTGGGAAGTGTTACATGACAACACCTGAACAAAACACACACACATTGGTTGACTCTAGCACGCACACACACACACACACACAGAGTTTACCTTTTTAATCACCAGCTGCAGCAAGTGGGGAAAGGTGGACGGAAAGGGAGGCAGAGGGCAGGAGGAGGCAGGAGGAGGGGTGCTACGCCATAGGTTCGGGAGACTGGTTCTTCTTTGCTACCCTACAATGATTGACTGAAAACACTTCACCATGCTACTGCGTCAAGTTGACAGACATGAGAACCGCACATGCACACTTCCCATAAACTTCACATGCCCCCTGCTTTTTGCATAGTTTAGATGACATATTTAGATGTCAAATTGCGTATGTGCTACACAAAATAGGTCGGCAGATCTGTACATGTATAAAAGGTCGGTGAGTTTCTGAGCTCCTGATAGATGCGTGCATCTTCACCCAGTGCTGCACTGTCATTTTTGGATTTAGAGTCATGCAAAAAAATTGTTCAAGGATCTCATGAAGGGAGGAGTGCGCAGGGAGTGCATAGAAAACAAGACACAGGTGAGACACATTAGGGAGGGGCCTGGTGATCAGCAGAGGGGGAGAAGCTTGACAAGAACTGAAAAAGAAATGAGACACAAATCTTAATAGGGGTGGGTGGGCAACTCAAGGAAAAAAAGAAATAACTGCGATAACTTCTTTTCGTGTCCAAACACCAATTATTTAATTAATTTCACATATAAAATTTATTTAGACAAAACAGCTCAAGTGCTTATTGAACAAATGACATACCCTAAGTTAACTCCAAGAAACAAAAATGTAAGACAAGTTAAGCGCATTAAAAAATTGCGGTGTCCGTAACCAAATGTCAGCTGGGCCGGCCAATCCCTGATCACCCTGGAGCCGGCTCACTCCCACACCTCGGGGCTTTACTCTCACACAATGAAAAAGAAAACATCAATACACAAAAAAACAATTATACACACAATATGGCAGAGGCCCTACCACTGACATGACACAAGTAAATGATTATGTTATAAAACTGCTGAGAACTGTATTTTAAGTAATTGATGTATGTCCAAAAGCATTTGCAATTTGCTGGAAGGAATGAGAAACTGCTGCTTTGATGTGCACAAGCAGTTATGAGAGCTTTAATTTAGTTTGTTTTATTTATCTGACTGCTCCAGGCCCCTGAGGACAGCTCCTAGTAACTGCTGTGTCATTCCAAAAAGATGCTGCTGCCAGAAACAGAAACTAACTACTGCAAATTTTCAGCTTTCTTTTCTTTCTCGCCACTTTGTTGGCACACTAAAAACACCATGAGGAGTCATGATCAACAGGAGCACATTCAAATGTGTGAGCTAATACAGGCCTAATCATTAATCCTGTTCCTAGGAAGCTTTTATCAGTTCAGGTTTTGCTGACCTGCTCAGAAATGGACTTGTGATGGTGTTGCTCTGCACTGCCTTATAATGAATAATCTAATATTCCCCCTTCATGCTTCATATTAATGTGCTGAACAAATATTAGGACCCTTTTCAGTTTCATGTACTACAGTTCATCCCCACCATGACTTCAATAAAGATTGTTATCTCATGTTCACTTTCAGGACCATGTCAAGAAAAACTGAACTGGTACGAACTTCATAATCTCCTAGGACTCTGACAGCTACTGTATTGGATTGTATGTAGATTACACAGGCAGTCACAACGTCATAGTTGAAAAGTGGCTGTGAGGAGAATGTGTATGAAGTGGATTTGCACCTTATTTCAGTATCCATTGTCTGCCCTTGTACTTATTTTTGTTCAAGTGTACACATTTATTTTTTTAAATTTGTATTCATTGTTTTCTTAACTTCTTATTCTCTCGGTCCAAATATTGTTGTGTCGTTCTCATTATTGCATTTTTGCAATGATATTCTATTCTATTCTCCCCCCTCCTAACTCATTTTCTTCAAAGAGGGCCCCCTTTTAATCCTCTTCCCATAAAATCAGATGGAGTCACAGAGTTCAGAGAGGACAAACAGAGAGGTAATCAATCCGTCTCATATTTTATCATGAGTGATTCTCTGGTGAACCCCAGAATAATACACTTGAGCTCTGATTCAACTCTCATGAATGGGAAAATGAAGCAAGCAGAAGTTCAAACGTGTCAGGAATCTGTGACATTTACACATATAACTTACACTATCTTTCAATATATAGCGCTACAACAAATGTTATCTCACAACGTTTGCCAAATGCACTTCCAGGTCTAGACCATAATCTGTTTATAGAATGAGCAGCACGGCTTTGACTGTCACTGTTGTACGATTTTGGAGCAAAAGAAAAAAAAACCTTACCCGTATTCGGCCGCCATCGTGCAGCCAGTCTGCACAGTAGAGCATTTCAGGTGGAGCTGAGTAAAAAAAAATAAATTAAATATTTATTTCTTCTTCTTTTGAAGGTAAAGTCCCTTTTTGGCTCTCTTTTCTGAAGTTTCATATATCCCCGGAAAAAAACTACTTGTAACACTTTTTAGGCAGTTACAGTTACCCTGGACCAGATAGGTTCGACTACTGGAGAGATGAATGACCTGAGTACCTTAATAATGACAACAGACAAAGAAATATGTTTTAAGTGCCGGCTTCTTATTTTAGTTAACATACAGAAAAAACATTAAACAGACAGTTGACATACAATAAACATAAAAGTTTCAATCTCCCTTCAAAAAGAATGAATTACTCTTCCCTTTCTTTTGTTTAACTTTTAGTTTCTATCCTTCTTTTATATTTAAACCTTTTATTTGGCTTAAAAAGAATAGTATTTTTCAACCTAGGTCTTTATCTTTTAAGTTTAAGTTCTATCTTTCAATTTATCTTATCTAATTGAGTTAACTCAGTTTTTCTCTAAATGAAGTTTAGAGTTTTCAGTTTCAACTTTGGTTAAACTTCCTCTTTAAATTTCAACCATTTCTCATCCTTTTGCTGCTTATACCCACGACATTTACACTTCTGATAACACTCTTGAGCATTAACATATATGTAAACCAAAAATGCAATAGTAAAAATTACAACTTAAAATAATCCAGCAAAAGGCTGAACAATTTGTTTCCCACAAATAAATGTCTCTTTTCCCTTTGAACAAAAAGTCCTTTTATTGTCCTGAATCTCCAATTCAGAGTTTGGGAAATCCTCTGCACCTCTGCAGAAAGACGTGGGTAAATCTCACCAGTTCTGACGAAACGCGCAAACTCCAGCAGAGGCGCTCTCCCTCTGTGATGCACACTTCAAAGGGTTTCTCAGTCCTCGCGATCTTCATGGGTTCTGCATGGGTGGCTCGCCATCTTGAATTTCACACATGGAATCCACTCTCGGAATTTTCCGGTCCAATCTCAAAAAGGCCTACCATAATAACCAAATAAAGTCCATAAATACTCAAATAATACATATGGTAGCTGTAAAATTAAATAAAAGTCGTGGTTCAGCTCAATTAACACTTCATAAAGTAGTGCACTCGCCGTTTCAGCGGCGGAGGAAAACGTAGCATCTACAGGCTAATGCTCTCCTTCAGCATCATTTTCACCGTGTATATTCACCATTTTAACATAAAAAAACATAAATCGGCTACATTACCTTTGCATTTCCATGAAATGACTGATAAATCATGAAATAAAACATTTCTTACATGAAACAAAATAACTTTTCTAACTCACCAAGTCCCGTTTGGTAAGGAAAACAACTTCACCACATCCCGGTCAAGTTGGGAAAAACAAAAATACCTCTTGCGAGTACAAAAAACTATTTTAGTTAGACTCTTACTTTCTTCTCTTCTATCAATATCAGCAGCTTTGCAAAGACGTCTGCTCATCTCTCTCATTCAGGTGCAGTGAAAAGGATAAAGCAACCCGATTGGCTGTGGCTTGTCACCTGGTTACGCAGAGAGACGCTGAGAAACGCTGCAGCGTAGCGTTTCAAAATAAGAGTCTAAACACACATTTTTAAGACATTTTAAATAAAATGAAAATACAATGAATTTATAGTTTTTAACTCGTTTTAAACATGTTTTTAACCTTATTTAAACACCATATCATGAAATAGATCATAAATGACAATTTTAATGATTTTTAACCATCTTAATCTATTTATTGTCTATCACTTGCAATGCATTTCTTTTTAGCTGTTTTTATTGACAGGCTTTTATTTCATGAGGCTTTATAAACCAGGGTTACATACTCATGAACAGCAGCTATCAATCATTGTAAAACAAAATTTATGACTCGGCTTTTCACGTCCAATAACTAATGAATAAACAAATCTTCATTAAAAAAAACACTTGAACACCATGTATCCAAACAACATCTTCATACCACCTCAGTAGAAGAATGTGAGAAACATTTATATGAGGTGTAGTAATTTTTTAAGGTTTTCCCATCTTGTATCCGAAATGCTGGGGGGAGGGTTGTGACCGATACTGCAGCCAGACACTAGAGGTCGGGCATCTGCTGAAAGCTACAGATTCGAGCACGGTCAGTCGGGCACAGGGCTTGTGTCCTTGTATCTGGTCCACTGCGTCATGCCACCGAAACCGATCCCTTGCGCAAGGAGTCCTGCACTCTCAAATATTGGACTTGAATCTTTTTCACCTTATCACGACACTACTTCACAGTCCTAGGATACCCCTGTGCCTTGAAGCACTCGCAAATCTACCCAAAAACCTCAGAGTTCTTGTGCATCTTTTTCAGCTGACTCTGGATGTTGGAGTCCGCCCAAATCTCCAGCAGTGACTCTACTTCGTTCTCACACCACCGAGAACCCTTCGCTGCCATATTTTCAAATGATTGTTGAGCAATGGGGTCGTGGTTGATATATGTCATGGATTACTCATCATATCCTCCTTGCGTGGGCATGGTCACACTGGCCAATTGAACCGTGCTTTACATCTGAAGCGTGCCCAAGCATTGGCTCGATTGGCCGGTGTGACCGCGCCCTTAGAGCTGGCTGTCATTACCTCCACTGATTACACAGTCTGTGGTCTGGACCTGCTGGTGTCTTGAACACAGCCAGTATGAAGATGAGATGAAGAGTTCGATCTCATCTTAACCCTCCATGAGTGGGTTAACCTTATTAGCATTTAGTGAATTTTAGAAGAGGGGAAAAACTTCCATTGAGAGACACAAACCTTGAGCAGAACTAGACTGGTCGTGTCAGACACTGACACACTGTGGAGAGGAAGAAAAATACATTTGATCATCAGTTTAACTTCTGATGATCAAATGGATGCACTGATTTACTTTGCATTAGCTTTCAGTGTCAGCTGTCAGATGATGAGTTTCTACATGCTAAATATATTTCAAATGAACCAGTTCTGTACAAGGAAATCAAGCAGAAACCAAATACTTGTCACATGGGGTTGATGGCTGTGTTTTTTTAGTCCTGTACAAAGGAGAAGCATCATGGCAGAATAATTCTTATTTCATGTTTATTAGTTTCTCAGGTCAGCTGAAGACAGAAGAGGAGACTCGCTGTGTAGCATCATGTCCTGTGAATACACAGATCAATGCCTCCTTGTTTCTGCCTAAGCCACCATGTGGTTTATCCAGGGGCATGGTGAAGGATAAGCATTTTGTCAATATGTAAGATTACATGTGCTTCACATGCAGCTTATGAAAGTGGCCCATTGCTCACTGTTACTAAAGATATCACTTTCATTTTTGTTGGTGTTGTCCTAAATGTAACTTCACTTCCAGTACAATAAAAATAGCAGGAGCATGAGACATTAATTGTCAAAAGTTTACAATAAAGTTTCCTGCACTTTTTATTCATTAGGGAACATTTTACATTGCACTCTTATACACTGCACCTATCAAGGAGAAAGTATAGATGCTGGGAAATGCAAACCAAAATGACAAAGTCTGAATCACTGTAGAAAAATTAGAATGACAGACTTTTGATGGAAATGCCAAACTGATGTCAAACTTTTTTTGTGCCAAAAGTGTCTCTTTACACAAGACAGAACGAAAATTGTAATGGTTATTGACTGACGTATTTTATTAAGATTATTTTTAGTTCAGTTCAAAACAATTCATCCTTATGATGGCCCCAAAAGGTAAATCACTGTAAATCACTGCAGCACCCAAGAAAAAAAAAGAAAAGAAAAAAGACAGAAAGAGACGCCTTTCACCGTTGTACAGTTTTGAAGCCAAAAGAACCCCCGTACTGGAGCCATTGTGCAGCCAGAGTCTACGCAGAAGAGAATTTCCCACAGAGTCGAGTAAAAGACAGAGATCGACAGTGTCATGTCTTTTTGGCTCTCTTTCCTGAAGTTCCCTTTTTCCCCAACAAAAACTACTCATGAACAGCAGCTGTCAATCATCGTAAAACAAAACTTAGAACTCGGTTTTTCAACTTCCAATAACTAATGAAAAACTAACTTATAACCAACTAACCAACTGACAAATAAATTCTGCAGAAATTCAACTGCATTTTTATCCTATACTTTTTCTTTTAGTTCTCCCACTTTATGGACACTTGAGAAGAGGTCCATCATAGTTATTCATCATGGATCCCTGTTGGAGTCTCTGAGCTTGTCTTGTAGGCTCATCTGGTTTGTTGCTGTGGATGGCCTGTTGTAATGAACCTGCCACACTCCAGCTGCTGTGGCTTTAACAGTCACACCTGTTTCTTCTCTGCATCTGTGTCGCTCTGTATCCAAATCCCTCCATGTCCGTGTCCCCCTGTGTCTGTATTCTCCCTGTCTCTCTAACCTCAGCACAGGTGAGGTCTGTCTAACATAAGTCTAGTTCTGTTGGAGGAAAGTTGTTCCTCTCCATTGTAACTTGCTAAATGCTGCAAAGGTCTGTACTTATGGTGGGTTAAGATGAGGTCAGACTTCTTATCTTGTTTTGATGTTGGCTCTCTGTTTATAAGATGGAATTTTATTAAACTTTTATGAGAACTTAATTTGTTTTGATTCGGCTCTGTGTAAACAAAGTTTGATTGATTGGTCAGGTTTCTCAGAAGTACAACAGTACATCTTTTGTGATCTGTTTCTTTTTTAGAATTTCATATTGCACATCTCCAACTTCCACAAACCACTGTTCTCTGAAGTAAATAGCACAACTACTGACTTTTTTTCAAAACCACAGATTCACTTGTTGTGAAGTTCACCCAAGGAGCCTCAAAAAGGAAAATGAATTGACTGTTCGCGCTCAGAAAGCCAATCAAATACTCAGTGACAGCTATGAATTGCAAATAAAGCTCTGCTTGTAGTATCTGAACAGACCTAGGCTATATTACATCAGACGGAAAGAAAAACTAAAAATGTTTGTCTCTGCTAATCAGCCTGATGTTCTGTGTATTGTGACAAATCATTTAACCAGGAAAATGAATGACTTCAACCACATAATAGAATTATTCATGAGAAATCACCCTGACTTATTCCTCCAGCCAGGCCTGGAGGTGAAACATTGCTTTAATTAGTGAGAAGAGCTGCAGTCTGTCAACACATTATTGATTTTGTGTTTCCCTCACTCTCGGCCTGTCCCTTTGCTCCAACTTTTCAGCCAACACAGAACTTTGCAGCTTCCAGGGCTTCTCTTCTGTGGTAACACTCAACGTGAATACTGAGGTAACCTCTCGAGATTATAACAGAGAAAAGACTTAAAATAGATGCATTGTGCTTTATATAGTGCTGGACCCAAAGACATCCATAGTCTGACACAGTATGAGTCATCCAGACCTGCTATGAGAAATCTCCTCACTCTCCCTGGAGTTACAGGCAAACAAGTCATACAGGGTAAGATTGATGGTACACAGGCAATCAGATTGTTACCCACTGTGAAAGAGGATGGGATGGGCTTTGATTTGGTTTAAAATTGTTTATTTTCTTACGCTCAACCAGCCCGCAAACAAAACATAGTTAGTGAAAGAATCGCTCAGATGACAATCACAACAGCTGGGACGCCCTACCTTCAGGTTAATTATGTCCAAAAATTGGTTATAAAGAATTAAAGGGGGGGGTTGCAGCTACATTTATCCTGATGTGGACTTTAGCTACTTATAAAAACATGACATTTACTAAAATAAGTGACCGTAATCTTTCAAACGAGGTGTCACTGATGAATTTTGACCTCACGGTTTAACAGTTACAAGCTCTGAAACATACCATGGTAAATAGGCCAGAATGGGTGGGATGTGAGGGGTTAATTGCTAAAATAAAGATAAAAAGTCCCAGGGTTGAAAGGGTACCCAGTAAGTTTTAATAATAAAAGTTTCTGATTGTACCTAACCTGCACCTGTTCAGTTAAAACTGAGAGGTCAGGGTGCAGCGCTGCCTCCAGCCCAGCTGGTGGAGGAGAGAGGCAGAAGGGCTTGGCTGACAGGAGAAGAAGTCACAGCCCAGCTCAGTCAGAGGTTTTTTTTCACCTGTTGGCCACCCACAACACATAGGAGATGAGAAGCAGAAGCTGAAGCAGCATTGAGGTTCACTGGGAGACACGGATGGTATAATTTCTGTTTCTTTGAGAAGTTTCTTTTGGTGATGAGACTCGGTTATTTGTTTAATCTGTTGACTGACATTTGTTTGTTTTCTTTAAGGTTAACAACCTTTTGATGTGAAGTTGCTCCAGAGAGACAGAAAAAGAAAAAGAAAAATTTTTGATTTCAATAAATGGAGTAACTGAACTGAGTTGTCCCTCGAGTCCTTCCAGCTGACACCAGGCCTTTCAAGTTTGGGCAGGAGCTGCTTAAAAAATCCAATAACTTGACACACACCTCCTGTGACAATGTCATGGCCTATGCCAACCTGGCAGTTTGAACCCGTTACCAAGTAGCTTGTAGCTAGCTAGTAAGCACACAATGGATGGTCATCTAAAATTCAAAAATATGAGGCTGCATACTTCAAGTTTGGCTTTACATCTATACCGAAATGCATCCTCTGTCTGGAGATCCTCTAAAACAAGTGTTTAAAGCCTTGGAAACTTTAGTGTCACTTAATGCAAAAACATCCGACAGATGCCGAAAAAGTAGTAAACTTTTTCAAACCCAAAAGAGGAGTATTCGGTCTAGCAATCTGCTATATTTCCATAGCAAGTTACCATACCTTAGTGGGCCCTGAAAGCTTCATTTTTAGCCTCATACCACATTGCTCAAGCTAAAAAGCCTCACATAGATGTAGAGGATTTGATTCTACCAGCTACTGAAGACATTGTCCGAGAGTTGTTTGGTGAGGATGCTGCTAAAAAATGGACGCTGTCCCGCTCTCCCGAAGGATTGATGACATGGCCCAGGAACAATTTATTTCCAATGAAAGATTTGTGGAGGAAATACTGTTTTGCAAAGCACTTGAGAGAAGAAAAACTGGTGAAGACATTTTTCAAGCTTTGGATGATTACATCGAGTCTAACGGATTGGATTGGACTTGTTGTGTGGGAGTGTGCTCCAATGGAGCTGCGGCAAAGACCGGGAGATGAGCGGAGTGACCACTCTCTTTAAGCAGAAAGCCCTGCATGTTGTAGCCACACACCGCATACCCCACCATGCAGGCACTTGTTGCAAAAAGGACTAATAACGAGTTGAGTCAGGTGCTCCAATAAGTCATACAAGTCCTGAGTTTCATCAAAGCTCACCCTAGGAAACACAGACTATGCCCTGCTTTGTAATGAGATGGGCACCTGTTTTTAGGTGGCTGCTGCTTCACTCAAATGTGCACTGGCTGTCACAGGGCGCAGTTTTAAGCCGTGTGTATGAGCTGTGGAGGGAGGGTGCAGAGTTCTTCTCAGCTGAAAAGCATCAGATGGCAGATTGCTTCACCAATGCAACCTGGATCCACAGACTTGCGTCCATGTCAGACACAGGGTTTGTACAGATTTTCATGGTGAAATTCAAGTATTTTTTAAAGGAATTTCAAGGTCAATTTTCAAACCTTTCAAGTACTGTGAGCAGTTGTAAATTTCATAATGTTAAGGAATTAATGCACACACAAAATGACAATTTCATTGTTTTATTAACCAAACTTTATATTAACTCATTAAGTCAGTTGTATGTTGTGCAAATAAAAAAAGTATCAACTTTAGTCAACTCTAGTGTGATCCATCCCATTCAGTAGGGCAAAAATAAACAAAAATAAACAAAAATGCATGTTGTATTATATTGAAATAACACTGAAAAGGAAGGCAAAATGTTCCACTACATGCATTCATCACATTACTTCTCAGTGGATCAACAAGTGCAGATGAAATACATCAACCTAACATAACAAAGGTTGACTTCTCTGTTAAGAAAAAAAACCGCTCTAGATGACACAAGTACTTCAAGTTAAGCCAAATGTCTTAGGACATTTTAAAGGGTGTCATTCAGTTCTTTCATCTCCTCTTCCATCATTTTCTCCAACGCCTCAAGATGTTTCTCTTTTCTTTTGCTGCTCTTCAAAGTCCATTTGACTTTGAAATGAGGTAGAGTTTACCCTCTGATTCAGCTTTTTCTTTTTTTTTTTTTTAACTTGTCCTGTTCAGCATCACAACAACAGAATTGCGGTCCGCTGCCGTATTTTGCAGAACACATTTACTTTGCCAAGAGGAGCTGTTTGTGTTTAAGGGCCCCCTTGAGTTTTAAATGTTATTTTTTATTAGTGTTTTGTAATTTTTTTTTTTTTCTGTTCATTGCCAAGGTTAAAGGTTACTGCCTGAACGGACTAGGGTGATAACAAAAGAGGGAAATAGCGTAGAGAGAGAGGGAGATAGAGAGGGAGAGATAAACAATAAAACAACAGAAGAGAACAACCACAACAACTGGACAAGTGAATACAGACAGGGGATCCAAAACCAGCTGCTGATCCTGCAAAAAACAAGGGAAAAAACAAACAAACAACAAAACACGGTATCCCGAGGTCTTTGACACCACAATCTC
The DNA here is from genome assembly GCA_008086565.1 of Thalassoma bifasciatum. Lineage (NCBI taxonomy): Eukaryota > Metazoa > Chordata > Actinopteri > Labriformes > Labridae > Thalassoma > Thalassoma bifasciatum. Next base: position 89,663 of record RPOG01002086.1, on the reverse strand, counting down.
TAGGAGCACCTGTGGAGAGATGAACTGGAGAGATAGTGAGAGTCAATGAGCACAGCAATAACAATTATAAATCTATATGCAGAGGAACGCATGTATATACATACTTACCCACACATGCAGGGACACGGGTGTGAATGCAGATTGGTTGCAGATTATTAGAGTTGAGTTGTGTTTCGTGTTGAGTGATCAGGGGTCCGTTTCACAAAGCAGGTTTAGTGAAAACTCTGAGTCTATTAACCCTGAAATGAGGGAAACACTGAGTTTTCCGTTTCCCAAAGAGAGGTTACTCAAACAGAGAAAGAGGGGTGCCTCAAGCCTGTTTCATGAAGAGAGGTAACTTCAGCTCTCGGTCAGTTACCATAGTAACAGACGCTGTGAAACTAACCTGGTCGGGACCAGGTTTTTGTCAATGAAACTCAAGTTTCTCTCTGTCTCCGACCCTCTTTCAACCACACACCATATTTGATTTCCCCCTTCTTTCAGTCAGCAGGAGAGTTTTGGCGTAACGTGGTTCTGCCGTCTGTTGTTTAAACAAAAAAAAAATCAGTCAGTAGCCTATATTGGAAGTCGACTTTTTTCAAGAAGAAAATGGCATGTCCTTTTGACAACGATCCCGTTGACGAAGGTGCAGCATTACTGCGCAGGGAATTAAATATTCGTCAGGAGATTATCATCAGACCAGGCATTGATGTCCTGGAATTTCCAGACAGTCATCTTTTTGAGCGGTACCGTTTCATGTCGCAGTCCATCGTTTACATCCACGACCTAATCCGTCCTTACATATGCAACATTACCAGCCGTAGTCATGCTCTCACATCCAAGCAGATTTTCCGTTTTTTTGCAAATGGTATTTTTTGTACAATGTTGGAGATGCAGAACACTTGAGCAAGGCGACTGTGTGCAGGGCTATCAGAAAGGTGTGCCTCGCCCTGAAACAGCTTTTACCCATCTTTGTGGTTTTCCCTGGACATAAACCTGTAAGAGTCATCAAGGAAGAGTTCCACAGGATTGCAGGTGAATGACGAAGAGATCAGTTCAATTAATTTTAAGTTATAATCTGTTAATGTGCTGCAACCTCAGACCGGGATTTGTAATTTTAATTTGTTATAGGATTTCCCAGTGTGATTGGCTGTATAGATGGGACTCACATACCCATCACTGCTCCTTCACATAATGAGGCAGATTACGTGAATAGGAAGTCTATTCACAGTATAAATGTGCAGGTATGCTACATGTGGATCGACAACTGTTTCAAAGTGTTAAAGACTGCATCACAGTTCAACATCTGTCATTCTCTGCACTGTCAAGATCATATGTGATGCAGCCAACATAATTTCAAATGTGGAGGCCAAGTGGCCCAGGTCTGTTCATGACTCAAGGGTTTACCGTGAGTCCAACCTGAGCAACAGACTACAACGTGGTAGGTAGACTAAAGATTTGCACAATATCTTGTCTCCCTCCTTTAATATTCTCTAATGTGTCCACTATACATTACAGGGGAGTTTGATGGCCTTCTGCTGGGTGACAGGGGTTACCCTTGCACACCAAGGCTGCTGACTCCTTACCCTGACCCTGAACCAGGCCCCCAACAGAACTTTAACCGGGCTCACTGCAGGACGAGAGCCCGGGTGGATATGACCATAGGCCTGCTGAAAGCCCGTTTTCAGTGTCTTCGTCACCTCAGGGTGACCCCTGAGAGGGCCTGTGATATTATTGTGGCATGTGTTGTTCTCCAATTTGTAGGGCAGGGTGTTGCTCTCCTCTAATAGTGGCAATATTATGAAGACCCAGATGATGACCCCATTCACCTGCCAGCTATGCAGGACGGCAGAGCAACCAGAGACAGCATATGCTACAATCACTTTGGAAATTAAGTCACCATCATCATCAATATCATCAATAAACACACAATTCACACTTCATTTTGTCTTATTTATTTCCTACAAATAAAAGAACTAGTTTAGTTAATGTTCCAACATTTCCAATAGTAAATAATTAACCTGTGACCATGCACTCACCTCTAATTTGTGCTCTGATATTTGAATTTCTAGATCTGCTTTTTGATCTGGCGGTCCAAGAATTGCATCTCTTTGTCATTCTTTTGTATTTTTTTTTGAAAAGATGAATTTTGTAGATATGTTTGATGGGTAACTGGGAATACATAAGGAGGAAATTAAATGTTACAGTTGCACATGAATTCCACAGAGTGAACCTTTGGGGCCGGTTTCCCGTTCAGGGATTAAGCCTAGTCTAAGATTAAATCACGTTTTAAACCAGGACTTACCGAAACAGATTTCTGAGACATGGATTAAAATAGTCTCAGACTTGTCTTAGTCTTGAGTTAAATAATCTCCTTTCTTGAAGGAAGACTAGAGCTAATCCAGGTCTAAATGGCAGCTTTATTTAAACCTGGCCAGGGGCAGGTTTAACTTCAGATTAAAGGCTGGATGCTCCACTGTGCATGGTCAACATGGATTATCTTGACTACATCAATGATGCTGGAAGAACACCACCATGACCAGAAAGAAGATTTCTCAGAGCAAATATGATGCAGCTGAAATAATTTGTTTGCTTCAGACAAAGATCTCATGTAACTCAGCAAGAGGAACTCCTATACCTCCTTCTTTACAAGTACTTGTGACCTTGAGGTTTTTGGCATGTGGAACTTTCCACCGTGAAACAGCAGATTTGAGTGGTGTGAGTGAGTCCACTGTCTGCAAAATAGTGCACAAAGTCTGCAAAGCTCTATGTGAACTGAGAAAGGATTACATCAAGTTCCCAGCTGCTGTTGATCAGGCCATCTACAAGATGCAGTTCTATGAATATGGGAACTTTTCTGGAGTTGTTGGTTGCATTGATGGATGTCATATTCCCATTAAGTGCCCCTCAACAGAAGATGCTGAGCTGTACAGGCATCGTAAAAACTGGTTCTCAATAAATGTTCAAGGTGTTTGTACTCCCACTATGCAGTTCTCAAACATTGTTGCACGTTGGACCGATTCAACACATGACTCTGTACATGGGTGATTCACACACGAGCTGCCTGTGCTCAGTGGTGTAGACAGACTGTCTGTGCTCCAAGGCACCGACCGACTGGTTGTCGATGCTCTGTGGCATTGACTGGCTGAGTACATGATTGGCAGCTTGAGTGGGCAAATGAAAATGCCTGTTTGAGTTAGAGGCTAATGCCCAGCATTCACAGGAATTTTCACCCATAATTTTACTGAAGAAAATGAAATTCATTGATGTCCTTTTCATCCAGTCTATGCTGTTGACAGCTGGACTAAGCCATGGAGCGTAGACAGTCAGTCTATACCAGGGCAAAGACAGCCTGTGTCACCTATGTGATATATCCATGTACAGCAGGGTCTTATATTCACTCCCTGCCCTCCTCACTCATGGTCAACCTGAGGAATGATTTTGCATAAGTTACTCTGATATAATTTATTTAAGTTCATTTGAGTACAGCAAACTCACAAAAAATAAGTTAATCAAATCTACTTTATGTAAGTTAACAGAAATTACTTTTTGTAAGGCAGCAAGTTTACGTATTTTTTTAAAGTAAAGTCAACTTATTATAGTTTACAGTGTGTGTGAGCAAACATCCTTTTCATATGTTCTGATTAGTTCAATTAGACCACCATAAATAATATAATTTAGTCTTACCTGAAGTTGTTGGGTGGTCCTGCTGGTTACTCTTTCATTTGAGTTGTATTCATTCACATTTGCAGTCCATGCATTTCGTTTTTTGAGTTCTGTGGTTGAATCATGATGTTTATCTTCAATTATAGAATGTTTTGAAATTATTTCCTTCAGAAGCATCTTCTCACTTTCACTGAAGTTTTTGGACTGCTTTCTTTTTCCTTTGTCCATGTTCAATCAGACATCAGGCTCCTGTTCCGTACACACAGACTGCTAAATTTATAGTAGGTAAATTCCACCTCAGGTTTTCGGAGCAACCCCACCTTTGCACCACGTGCAGATTGTTAATCTAATCTGGCTTCCAACACATGATCTGACTAGTCCTTGATTACCTTGGTCACACACTCCATAGTCTAGAACTAGTTAATCTGAAGTTAAGTCGCAACTCAGAAAGCAATGGGATTAGTGGGGATTAAGTTAGACCAGATTAGCTTAGTCCTGGCTTTATTTAAACCCTGAACGGGAAACCGGCCCTTGGTGTTTAATGAACATCTATCCCACTGTGTCGATCTGCGCAGAAGTAGAGGGATCCTCCTCTGGCTGCAGCCTGGTTACGCTCTGTTAAAATGGATGAGATTGTGTTAATAATTCAGTGTAGGCTAAATGTCACTCTATATTCCACCAGAATGTTAACAAATGGAAATGGAAGAGAGCTATCAGCAACATATCAGGATGTTACCTCTATAGGAATTTCTGCCTCCCCCTCTGTGAAGGCTGCAGACATTGTTGCCTCCTGCTCATCATCCTAGATGAATGATATGTTTCAGTATATACTAAAACTATCATTTGGCAAAATCTTTGGAGTATTACCTACTTACAGTTAGAAGGTCTGCTGGGGCATGAGGGGGCTCCACCAGGCAGATGGCACCATCAGAATCTGATGAGAAAAAAAGAAAACGACATGAAAGGGAAATAAAAAAATTTATGAATAGGCTTAAATATAAATTGACCTGTGCATATTACATTTTATAAAAGTGCTTGAGTCTTGTGGGGTGAGCTCTGAGGATTAGCTCCCCCCAGGGATCCCCTCAGCCACTGGCCTCCCTGAACTTTGGCTCAGAGCCAGCTCCTCTGCCTCCGTCAAGGGTGGCGGTGCTGGGCCACCCCCCGTCTTACAGGCCTCTGGCTCCTTTCTGTTGGCTGAGTAGAAGTTTGTGTTAGTGTAAATAGGCTTAATTATTTAACAAAATATAATACAGATGAAAAGACATTAAAATATGTGCATAAATAGCATTATATTGAGGATAAAACAACCGCGCAAACAGTCACATGATATTATTTTACAACGCAAAACTTGATCAAAATGAGCTGAACGGAGGTCTCACCTGTTTGAACGATGTTTTTATATTTCATTTTCAGCTGCTGCCAGGTCCGCTTCTCCCCCGCAGGATTACACCTATATTAAATAAATCAATGAGCTCCCATTCAAGCAGTTTTCCCTTGTCATATTATTGTGATGGCAGGACTACATTTAAACTTACGCATTGACCCGAGCAGCGATGTTCTCCCATGTGGATCTCCCTCCCTTTTGCAGCTGCAGTCGTGTTGCATTTTTTGCGAAAAATGTGCTCAAATTCGCCGTATGAGCGCATCAAGATTTCTTGCTCCATTGGCATGAAATATGCCACTCTCCGCTTCCCCGTTGCCATGGCGACTCGTCGAATCTGGGCTCCATTGATGCGGTCTTTTTATTGTGGTGGTGCACGCGCTTAACTCCAGGTGAAACTACTCCAAGTTGATCAAACAAACTCAAATCCGCTGTTCTGGAACCGAAAATTCAGAGTTTTCTATCTCAGAGGAGATCAACTCAGAGTTCAGGGTTTAACTCAGAGATTGTTAAACCTGCTTTGTTAAACAGACCCCAGGCCAGGGAGTGAACATGCAGCTGTAGTCCTGCTGCCTCCAGGGACCGGACACACACCTAGAGGGCCCCCAGAGCCAGGAAACTGGCAGCTATGACAGAGCGCAGAGCCCAGCCAGTCCATCCCAGAGACAGCTACGCACCAGCCAAGGAGGGGGCAGTGAGAGGAGGCAGGGGCAAGCAGGATGCAGTCCCCCAACCCTGCAGGGTAGGGGCCCCCGGGAGCTGAGAGCAGGGGCCCACCAGCCCCGCTGGACGTCAGACCCCTGATTGAGTGCCGGGAGCAGGGTTTGGGGCCCCGTGAGCCCAATGGCCCACCCCCAGCCCGAAGGGGGGGCCAGGCCCAGCCCCCGAGAGGACAGGACCGGCCTAGGCAGCCACCCACCCTGGGCCGGAGCCCGCCTGCAGCGCCCTTGATCCAGCCCCAGAGACCATGGAGCCCCCCCTCCCCAGAACCCAACGCCCCCCGATCCCGACCCGCTAGGACCCCCCTCCTCTCCATACCCTAGCCCACCTACCCTCTCTGGAACCCTAGCCCTCACCCCCTTAGTGTGAGCCAGAGAACAATTCAGCAGAAGACACTCACAGAGAAGGACAACCACATCATTCAGTCCACACTGCCCATTCACACAACTACACTTAGGTTCAGCAACAGTATGTGCTCAAAGAATGAGGTCAGCTGACTACCTGAATATACTGAATGACCAGGTTATTCCATCAATGGATTTTTTTCTTCCCTGATGGCACGGGCATATTCCAAGATGACAATGCCAGGATTCATCGGGCTCAAATACTGAAAGAGTGGTTCAGGGAGCATGAGACATCATTTTCACACATGGATTGGCCCCCACAGAGTCCAGACCTTAACCCCATTGAAAATCTTTGGGATGTTCTGGAGAAAGCTTTGTGCAGCGGTCAGACTCTACCATCATCAATACAAGATCTTAGTGAAAAATTAATGTGACACTGGATGGAAATAAATCTTGTGACATTGCAGAAGCTTATTGAAACAATGCCACAGTGAATGCGTGCCGTAATCACAGCTAAAGGCGGTCCAACGAAATATTAGAGTGTATGACCTTTTTTTTTGGTGGTGACTTTTTTTTTGGCCAGGCAGTGTGTTCAGTTGTACAAAAGAAAGAACACTTCAAATTGAGAAAAAAGAAAAAAGAAAAAACCCTAATAACTAGTTCTGTGTCCTCATGTTTTAAAACCCTTTTAACACCTGAGCACCAAATACCTGCCCGGACTGTTTTTCTTATCTTGTCCGTAACAGTCAAGAATGTCCTGAACTTACTTAGAACTTTCGATATCTGGAGTTATTTACTATTTACGGCATGTCATGTGACAGAAACACAGTTTGAACGGAAGAAAATGCAAAACGAGAATTGGATGTTAGAGGTTTAGTAAAGAAAATGGTATTGTTTATGCTTTACACAAAAAAAAAACATTCTGGTTGGATAAGCAATAAGAATGCAACCAATGGGGACAGTGAAATGTAGCTTTATTGCAAAAAAAACAACTGAAATTTCAAAATTGAACAATACTAAGGAAGAGGCCACAACAAAATAAATCCGTGTTAAAACTAAATATTATATAGAGCTTGGATAAAAGATGGACACATTTTTATTTTTGAGTAGGAGCTTTTCTGGTCTGAGCCGTCTCATCCTGGAAGACAAGCTGAATAGAAAAGTTGAGACCTCATTGTTCACTCCTGTAGTGCCTGACGCTCTCTTTCTCTCCCTCTCTTCGCTCATATCTTTCCTCTTTCCATTTGAGATACCGCCCCAGACTGTCCCCACTTTTTGCATGCTCTAGAAGAGGCAGCGCTACACTCCACCTCCAAACTATCACTCTCTCTCTCTCTCTCTCTGTCTGTGTACGCTCCTCATCTTCGTCTTCCTCCCGTAGTCTGTATAAAACATGGACCTAGTCTCCGTGATGTCACCTGTCTGTTACTGCAGCCCCGTTTTGAAGCAAAATTACTGGCACGGCCATATTGGAATTGGGACGACTGACAGGTGCCCAAACTCACAGCCATTGGGCACCCATCCGTCATGTGATCTGAGCTGTGGCTCTGATTGTGGCTGAAAAAAGATAAACAAATGCTATGGCAGACTAAGTCAGGTTCAACCCATTTTTGAGCCAATGGATCCCTGACTAATGTGTCACATTCGTGCAGAAAGCATAACCAGCCTTCAGGAGGAGAAAGACCAACTCAGTTGCGGCACTTACATGTTGAGGACACACATGCTGGGAAGTTAAGACTCATCGACTTTCCTTTTCTTAGCAGTGTAGTGAGTGTTGAATCAATCCTATAGTCTGAGCCAATGTCCTGCTTCTGTGTTGTTCTGTCCCACACGGTGTGTCTGTAAACCGGGGAGGGGCTTAGGTGACATCACACAAGCGAGCAGGCCCCCTCGACACACAGACAGACAGAAACACACACACTGACTGGGTTCAGGCTTGATAACTTTGCATCACTCACCTGATGGACATTGTATCAGGACTTTGTGGTCGACTCGATAATCCAGGTCCTTGAAGACCTCAACTGTCACATCTCAACATCTTCTGTATCATCCTTTTTCCCTTGAGGGTCTAGTCTGTGCAGCCCATTCAGTCCTGTTCCTTGTGTTCCCCTCCCTCCCTCCCTCCCCCCTGTCGCACGTGCCTCTCATTTAAAACTCCCCCCTGCTCTCTGCCAGCCACACACCTGGGGGAGTAAGGTTCAATCAGCAGCAGCTGTCACTCACAGCTTTGATTACATCCAGAGAGAGTCCATGCAGATCAAATAGCAACAAAAACATTAAAATTAAAATGCACTAAACTTCACACTCTGAAACCACGCGCTATAAAAATCATAAGATGATTCATTCAAACTGGCACTGTGACACATGGAAGAGTTAAGTCCAATGCAGAGTCTAAGAAAATGTCTTGCTGGCTGAAACACTCTGGCTGTGTCTTATTTGCGCTAAATTCCATCCTTCCTTCCTCCACTTGGATTGTTCAGTTTTGTCTTAGTCCTGCCCACTAGAGATGTATGAGAGAGACGCAAGGAAATGAAGAGAGGAGCGAGGAGACAAGTTTTTTTAGTGATGAAGACATCACAGCTGGATGTCCCACTGCTGAGCGCACAGGATAGTAATTGAATGAATACAAATAATGTGGACTCCAGTGTGGAATTTGTATTCAAGTTTATACTCATTGAATGTTTTTGTTTCTGTAAATAAAAGAAGAGAAAGAAAACTGTCTCATCTGCTCTGACTTATAGTGGTTTAAGTTCTGTTATGTTATATTGTGGCCAATTTGTGCTCGTATACAATGTTCATTCTGCTACAAGCATTTCAACCTCCCTCCTAGAATGCCTTTTTGGTTTATTTTTAAATGAAAAGGCTTAAGATTACTTATGCATTAGCAATCTACTCAGGCAGTGGTATGAGCAGATGGATTCATACCACTATTTATCACTCAGTATTACCCCAGCTGCATACAATGTCTAATTATGCCTGCTGAACCCTGTTTGCTTATTACCTAAGTTCAGAGTACCAGGCACCAGGCCTATACTGTATAAGCCTCAGTTCACATGTTATAGGAGTACGGTACCTAACTTGGATAATGGATCTACCCTTCATAGCGGCCCTTGAGGTCTTCAATGACCAATTACAGCATAGCAGGCGCAGGAGACAGCACCTGCGTCATACATTATTGTATCTTGATGAGGTAAGCAACTAAATCATTAATGCCACATGAATGAAAGTTAACATGAAATATGCAGTATTAAGAACAGGTAGTCTAAAGCGATCCACGTACTGGAACTCATATTGGTGTTGCTAAGACAAGCTTGGAAAGAAACAGCTTTCTTTCATCTGCAGTTTCATCAAGTGCCAGTTTACGGTTGGATGAACATGCATGTGCCAGTCCTTGCTGCATTTTTTGATGGTCAGGACCTCAAAGGCAACTGTAGACTCAGCAGAGAGTCTCCTTCTGTCTGCAGGGTACTTTATCGTGGGTGGTGGTGGTTACTCCCGCATCCAAACACCTGTAGCCATCATCAACCCTGTACAAGGAACCACTGGAGAGAAGAGTGCTGAGCCGCTCCAACCACCACCATGACATGGCCTGCAATATTATGAAGCCCAACATATACTCAGTCAGGAACACCGGTCTGGGGTTCTCACCCTTCGTTTCCTCTTTTACACTCCTGCGCTCTCTAGTCAGCTGATCTCTGGGTGTGTCAGCTTCTCTTTTTAGTCAATCGCATCTTCACAGCTGTCACTCGTAAGCCAATCATCGCAAAGCTGTCAAATTTTGAAGCTGCCTCTCTTCTGCTGTCAGCTGTCTTTCAGGATTGAACCCCGAATGGCAAACTTCTTTCGCCTTACACTCTTTTTGTCACTGGTAGCAAAACCATGTCCCACTCTGATTTCGATCAGCTCTCAGTCGTGCCAGGATTTGCTGCCAGACACCGCATCCACCTCTTCAGGCCCCCGTCGTAGAAGCGCTCACCTCTCGCTCTGCAGTGCAGTGCCAGCCCCCCCAGAAGAGACGGCTGTGAGGTCTCTCCTCAACACTCGATTTACTCCCATTTGGTGGATCTCGCAGCTCAGACCTTCCCCCTGGAGGACGCCCAGCCTCAGAGCCCAGGCCCCACTGCTCCAGCTCCGCCTGCAGAGGCCACCCCTGCACGCAGGCAGAGGAGGACAAGGAAAGCCAACCATACTCAAGCCCCGGCCCAGAAAAAAAGACACACCCCAACAGCTGCGCGCTACCCGGCATATCCTGCTCCATCAGCCGCCTCAGGGCCTTCTTCATCCAAAAACATCCTTGTGTCATCAATCCAATCTCTGGCAGCCTCACTGCAAGGCATCGACGCTTGCTTGTGGTTCCTGGAGAATGCTGCTCCCTCCGCTTTCACCACCTCCACCCAAACTGCTCTGCTGATTCCAGCTCCGGCATCTGCTCCTGCCTCGGGCATGCTGTCCGCCGCTCAACACTCCCTGGCCACTGCTGTTGCGGCTCCGCCTACAGGTAGGCCTTTCATTTCTCAAGCTGCAATCATCTCTTCGCACCTCTGGTCAAAAATCCTGCAAAGCAAAGACATAAATCTGGTGAGCCTTATTTTGCCCTCAGAGTGCGATAAAAAGTTTGCCTCAGGGGATAATGTTACATCCGTTTTAAAAAACTCGGATCTGCATCTTATCAGAGACTTGTCCATTGGTGAATTTCTGGTAGCCTTTGGAATTTACCGGGACGTGATTTGTTCAGTGTTTTTCCAAAAGAAGGGCCGAGCTAGATTCTTAATTGGCGTTGATAGGTGATTTGAACCCGAAGTACGGGAACCTGTTTTGTCAATGTCATAAATCCTTTGCTAGCAAAGTCGTGCTTTTCATCACTCAATTCAGTACACGACTGGACTGGTCAAATCTGGACACAGAGCTGCTGGTGTTGCTCGCTGGAGGAACCCAGGCCACGTCCAGCGTCACCTGTGGGAAAATAGGCCATACCGCTTCCCTGTGCCCCGCGGTGCCGTATCAGCCTCCTTCCCTCAAGCTCACTTTCCCTCGGAGCAGCCTCCTCCTCCCCGCCATACAGACGTTTGCCAGCAGCAGGTGCATCAGTTCAAGAACATGCCCATTTGTAATAATTTCAATGAAAATGTGTGGACTTATCCTAAATGCATGTTTCTCCACATTTGCAGCAGCTGCAACGATGCCCATCCCCTGTCTGTGTGTCCCCGGCACAGCCGGAACTCTTGGACCCTAGCTGGGCAGCAAAACCATCTGTGTTCAAAGACTTCCTTAAAAATCACCTGAGCGCTCCAATAAATGTCACTTGTTTAGCAGCAGAATTGTCTTCTCATCCGGATCCTGTTTTTGTAGATAATCTCATGTCAGGGTTATCCCAGGGGCTAGCGCTTGACGCCTGACGCTCGCCGCGTCATCGTTGCGTCATCGTTGCAGGAAGAAGCCGCCTTTTTCATATAATTTCATCATGGAACATGGCTCAGATCACCACTATCGCTGCTCTGTATTTGCTGTGTAGAAGTCAGCTGCAGGCTAGGCACACTGGGTGCATGCTACCCTACGGTGGCGGTGTGAGCTCGGTGAGTTTCTCCGTCTCTTGCAGGAGCTGCGTCTGGACGACGGCAGGTTCCAGCGGTACTTCAGGCTGACTGTCGCCCAGTATGAAGAGCTGCTATTGGTGCCAGGATCTCCCGCCAGGATCTCCCGCCTGGATACCAACTACAGGCGCTCCATTCCAACTGCGGAGCGCCTGTCCATCTGTCTCCGGTGAGTCTCAGTTTTGCAGTTTGTCAAATTAGCAAGGCTCCGACCGGTACATAAGAAAAATCAAAAATGAAAACAGATGAATCATTTTTCTAGGAATAGCTATACCTGTTTGGTGTGACAACTATGAAAGAGCGCCAAAATACATTTTTGTTGCTTATATTTCACATGACACTAATGTAAATGATGCATTCTTTGTTGTTCATTTATGTGTTTATTTCAGTTTAGCCAGAGAAACACAAAATGGCAAGCTTTCATAGACTAGGGTGACCATATTCTGTTTCTCTGAAAAGAGGACCCCCCCCCCACCCCCGTTAGGGGTTTTGCGTGGGTCAGGGGGCTTTCTGTGCTTCTAACTCAGTTAAACAAATATTCTGAATTCCCCAGAAAAGAACACTTTACCTGGATATACTGAGAAATAGCCCAAAACACTCACAAAAAGTTGCTTTATGAATACTATATTTATCAATTTAAAGCAATTCTCCTAAACAATATAATCAGTCACATACAAATATGGCATGCTCTAGTCTTTAATAGTTATTGACTCAAGTTCTGTAGGAACACAAGTATTCAGATGTTTAACAAAATAAAAAATAATCATTGCTCTTAAGTCTGACACTTACACCTTATTTTGATTTCCAAAAAAGAGGACAACGGCACTGGCCTCGAGACACAAATTCATACAGGCTTCTTGGAGGTTGATGAACATGCTTTATTATGCTTCAATGGAGCAAAATTTACTTCTGTTATAAAATAAAATGAAATCTGTAAAAACTTGTAACAAAATAATAGCTCTCTTGGACTCTTTTCAATGTAATAAATAATAGTAAATAATGTTCTAAACATGAACTCTTCAGTTAGAAAATCCAGCTTCAACAATATTTATCTTAATAACTGCAATAGGATAAATTATAGAAGAGTCTCACAAAGATACTCACTTAACTAACAAAAAATATATAGATTTTACATCTTTAGTTGCCTTCCTCATCCTGTTTTTCCTCTTCATCCTCCTTGTCAGCCCATCCATATTTTGCTGTAGAGCTAATCTTTCCCAGCAGTTTTCGGTTACTCAACAAATAAGCACTAAAGTCTTTGCAAGACATGTCTTTGAAGTTGTACTGAACTAGTAGAATCCCCTTTGGTGACTCTACAGAGAGCTGGTTCCTCTCCTTGGTCCACTGGCTTTGCATTAGTGAAAAAACCCTCTCAACATTTGCATTGTGAGAGGGAAGTGCAAAGACAAACTGTGCAATCTTCAGTAGCTCTGAGTAACAAGCAATGCTTTTTGCCTTCTCAAAATATTTGGTCCACTTCTGGTGTACCTGCAGGCCACTGAACTCCTCATCATGGTTGCACGTTTCTGTGAATTTACTCAAATTGATGACCTGGTCAAAGCACCTGACATCATCAACTGCCACCCCCTTCTCTCCAAGGTACTTGATGCAGGCCTCCACATCATTCCAGTTTGGTGGCTCACTCAGATCCATCCACATGAATGTTGAGAACTCTTCCATGGGAGCCATCCACTTCTCCAGATACTCCAGACATGCACTGTACATGCCATGCACATCTGCACAAAACTGGTCAGAGTCTTTGTCAAGTCCATCTCTGCGCTTCTGTGCCAGTAGTCCCTTAACTTTAAGGGACATGAAGTTGTTGCTCTTGCGTTGAAGAAGAATGGTGTGAATATTGTTTAATATCTTCTTCACCTCCATAATCGACATGTTCTCCTGTTCCATTTCCTGAATGTGGGTGTGGAACACAGACATGAGCGTGTGCATGTGCCAAAGGTAGATCTCAGCAAAATCACCTTCAAAAGACCTCTTGAGTGCTATGGGTGGCTTTTGCTGAGACAAAAAGTAGGCCTTTAAAGCTGGAAACATCTGTAACATCCTCTCAATGCTTGGGAACAACGACAGCCACCGTGTCTTGCTGTGAGAGAGCATTCTTCTATAATCAATCTCAACAAAATCACAGTACTCCTTCAGGCTCTCTGTGCGCACAGTGTAAATGTGGAAGTACAGGTAGATTTTGAATATGATGTTCTCAATGTCAATTTCTATTGTACCTGCCCCATGGTGTGCACAATTATTCAATATGTGTGCAGGGCAACCAACACCAATCAGAGTCTTGTTCTGCAGCAAACTCTTCAAGTTTGCAAACACATTCTTTCCAGCTTCATCACGTCGGATTCCTCCAAAATTTGTGTTCCAATTGTCTCCTGTAAATGCAATGCATTTTTCAGACAGATTGTTTTTTGCCAGTGTTTCAGTGAGATATTTTGCTATGGTCTCTGCTGTCTCATTGGGTGTGTCTCTAACTTCAATCAGTTTTGTTTGCACGCCACCCTTCTTCCAGTCAAAATACTGGATTATGACTGGGAATATTTTCACTGCTCCGTGGTTACTCCCGTCTGTGGAAACACCACAGTACTGGATTTCTTTGAGTGCCTCATGAGTGACTTGAACAGAATGGGGGGCTATAACACCATTGACAATGGCTTCGGTCTTGGTGCGAGCACAACTAAGCATTTTCGCAATGTCAGAGTCAGGAAATGTCTTTTTTAGCAAGGCACTGGTGCAATCCATGGACCTGTAGCTGTTGTGGTGTTTTACAGTATGAAATGCCATTGCACCTTCCGCTGCATTTACAGCATCCTCTGTTTTCCCAGGTCTAACAAAGAACTCAGTCAACTTTGCAGAAGAACTCTCACCTCGCACAGCTTTTTGATGTTTTTCAGCGTCCATGTGAGCTTTGAGATCTCCAGCACCTTTATTGGTCACTGAGACATATGTGCCAGCTTTGCACACGCTACACTCCGCCTCCCACTTGTCCCGACCGGGACGGTATGTCGGAAATTTTTTTTTGCAGTTCATCTGTGAAGCTGCACTTACGCTTAGGCATCTTGCGTGCAATACTGCGCAGCGCAGACCTGCCCACAAGGCAGCCTCCCGGTAAGTGATGCGCATCATAGTATTGTTTGCAAGCGCAGGTCATGAAAAACAGTGAACACCGGACATTTTCGTGAATTTGTAAAACCCGCCCGGACAACCCGGACAGGACGCAAAAAGTGGACATGTCCGGGCAAAAGAGGAAGGTTGGTCACCCTATCATAGACTAGAATAATTATATAATAATAATAGAATCATTCTTAATTTCACAGCATAAACCAATCTGTGACAATGTGACAATCTGTATAGTGAAGTTTTGAATTACTTTTTTTTACTTTTTAATTACTTGATTACTTTTTTTCTCTATTGTAGATACCTGGCCACTGGTGACTCATACCGGACTATAGCCAATAGCTTCAGTGTTGGTGTCTCCAGTGTGTCGAGGATCGCGCCAGATGTTGCGTCTGCCATTTGGGACTGCCTTGTGGGGGAGTTCATGGCTGTGCCCACCACCCAGGAGTGGAGGTCCATCGCAGAGAGGTTTGAGGAGCGGTGGAACTTTCCTCTCCGCTGCGGTGCTGAGGATGGGAAGCATGTGAGGATCAAAGCTCCTGACAACTCTGGGTCCCAGTTTTTTAATTACAAGGGGACATTTTCTATCGTCCTCTTGGCTGTGGTGGATGCCAGCTACTGCTTCCGGGTGGTAGATGTCGGGGGGTATGGGAGGACCAGTGATGGTGGCATCCTGGCCAACTCTGCCTTTGGTCAGGCCCTCCGCTCTGGCACCCTCCATCTGCCTGCTGACCATCTGCTGCCTGGAGCTGACCACAGGGGGCCCCAGCCGCATGTCTTTGTGGCTGATGAGGCTTTTCCACCCCGGAGAAACCTCATGAGGCCATTCCCCGGGCGCACCCTTGCCAGGGATCGAAGGGTATTCAACTATCGCCTGTCACGGGCACGGCTGGTGGTTGAGTGTGCCTTTGGTATCCTGGCATCTCAGTGGCGGCTGTACCGGCGTGTTCTGGAGGTCCAGCCAGATGTTGCAGAGAAGTGCGTCAAGGCAACATGCGTGCTCCACAACTTCCTGCGGAAGTCCACCACTGCACCTGCAGTGAGGGGCATCAGTCCAGGTGGAGACGTGGAGACGCTTCCAGGTCTTAGCAGAGTTGCACACAACAACTCAGGACAAGAGGCCATCAGGGTGCGGGAGACCTTCTCGTCCTACTTCTCTGCAGAGGGAGCAGTCCAGTGGCAGGCCAACGTTTAGTGTATGAGCACACCTCCAACAGCTCTTTTCAGAGCCACCCAAACATCCTAAAGAGCAAACGTCCTGCAGTATCACTACACAGTCCCAGAAATAAGAGTAAATGAAAGCATGAATGTCAGCACATCATGTTTTATGTGTTTATACAGCAGATGTACTACAATTTAGGTTGTAGGCCTGTCACAATCAATAAATCATTTACTTAATGAATGAATGAAAACAAGCTATTAATTTAGCCAGCCTTGATGTGTTGACAGGTATTTGCGTGTTGGTTTACCTCTCCTCTCTCTCTACCAAACACACTGGATGAGAGAAGAGAGTTCACTCTGTGTATTTGTCCTCTAAAATAGAGCCATTTTAAAGCTTAGACATTCCAATCTTAAAAAATTAAACTTTATTGCTCGTGTGCCATATGTTATCATTATATTAATTTTAAAAAATGTGCAAAAATAATATAGACAACAATATTATCTGCAATATTTGTACCAAAAATTTTATCCAGCAGAATTTGTCATTGTGACAGGTCTATTAGGTTGTAATTAATTTTTAAAAGTGTATAATCTTCATCTGTAACGCAAATCAAAACTCACTTCAAAGGCAACTTTTGCAGAAGAAGCCATACTGTTTGAGTTTTTTATTAGATTTGTTGTGTTTTTATGACAGATCCAGGTTGAACGTCTGACCCTTGGCAGCAAATTAACCATTTATAGCCAAACGTATCATATTTGATACATTAGCTCAAAGACCTCTATCTCATCAACATGGTAAAAAAGTTTGCATAAAAACCTGTCAAAATATATATTAAAAAAAAACCCCATATTCTACCACCTTGAGGATTGTCATATTGCTGCAGTCAGCCAAAGTTGTATTTTGGTCCTTTTTAAAATGTCTGCTCTCATGAAATCATCCACTCACATATTTTCAGGGAAACCATTGCTCAATTTTCAAGAGGTTCCAGTAAAAAGAACATCAAAATAGTTTCTCTTTTTTCTAAAATAAATGTTTTCTGCATGAAATGAATGCATATTTGCTCAAATAAACTTGAATAAAATAGAAAAAATAGTTTGCAAACCTGCCCATTGTTTCAAATGTGATACAAGAAATATATCATGAATGACATGATAAAGCAAGATTCTTCGTTGCTTTTGTTTCGTAACAGCTGTGGTTACTCTTCTTCTTCTTTTTTTTTACCATAATGGCAACAGTAACTACCAAAACCATCAAAGGTTTACATCCACTGGTAATTTTGAAAAGAAAAAGAATTGTCAAAGGATCTGTGGGAAAAGTTAGTCACACTATACAACAGGGAAATAGATGTAAAAAGATATCCAAGGAAGTTCATGCAAGACAGATCCAGAATTTACAGGACCTGGAGGCTTTTTGCCAAAAAGAATGGGCAGTTTTACCATCTGAGTAAATAAAGACCCTCATCCACAACAAGCACAAAAGACCTCAAGCTTTCAGTGATGTCAAAGGGGGCAATACGCAGTATTAAGAACTGAGGTATGTAAGCTATGTGAACTGTGTTGAACTTAGAAGAAAAAATGAAATTGGTTCATTTTGAATGAAGCTGTGAAATAGCAAAATCCAAAAAAGTGGGGGCTGTGGATATTTCATGGATGCACTATATCTCTGTTTAAAATTTCAGAAAGCACAATCGACACTCTAATGAGGTCACTACTGCTGAGGGCTTTAATATTTCATATCTCATTCAGAAATTACTCCCTTGGTCATTGGTTTATGATTGCACATTTCCACACCTCATTTTACAGTTGTTTTTTTTGTCAAAGATATTTCTATGCATTCTCCCCGTTGGCTTGAACCATCATGTTGTTTTCTGGTTTTAAGTAAAAAATGTGGAGCTGATGATTATTTCCATTTGATCACTGCTCTCAGTTGGTGAGGAAGGAAATGTGTGGGCTGCAACACTGGCCGGCCCAGACTCTGCACGTCAATGTGGGAAATGTTGCAGCATACAAATTATACCCAATTTATTCAACCGTAATCCTGTGCCTTTACAATTTTATAAGAGTTCAAAAGAACTACCATGCCTCTCTCCCATGAAACACAGTGTCATCAAACTGAGTGTGAAGCTAATGGTGTTGTCCTCTGGTCAGTATGGTTGTTTACAGCCAGTGTGGTCACAGTATGGTCATTTACCTAAGGAATAAGTTCTCCTCCAGGCGCAGTTAATGCAGAAGTTACAGTGAGTCCACAGGGAGGTGAGTGGGTGAGACCAGATCACAGGAATACAAACTAAGGAAAGTTAAGCCAACACCACACAAGGTTAGAAATCTCCAGAACAGCTCCAGGCTCCCTTCCAAAGACTGGGGTCAGGTCATTTTTTTGGCTCGGCTAAGAGATGGTAAAATTTTCATGGCCATAATTTCACCAACCTCTATAAAAAGCTGACCAGAAGTCTTGTGAAATTGATTTAGAGAGAGTTTTTAATCTACATCCTACCATCAAAGTACAAAACCCAATTCTGCTGAAGTTGGGACATTGTGTAAAATAACAGAATAAATCAGAGTAATAATCATAAAATGATTTGCAAATTCTCTTCAAGTTATATTTAATTGGATACACTACAAAGACAAGATATTTGCTGTTCAAAAAAAAGCTGGGACGGAAGCAACAAAAGACTGTGAAAATTGATGAATGCTCGAAGAAAAACCTGTTTTGATCATTTCACAGGTAAAAAGATTCATTGGAAACAGGTGAGTGTCATGATTGGGTATCAAAGGTGCATCCCCCAAGGCTCAGTCATTCACAAGCAAAGATGGGGTGTGGATCACCACTTTGTGAACAACTGCATGAAAAAACAGTCCAACAGTTTAAGAACAATGGGCCTCATTCACTAATAAATGCGTAGCCGTTTTTGTTTGCATTGTTTTGCTCCTTACATTTACCCAGAGAGGAGGTTCATGTGGATCGTTTTGACAACAACACAGTGACAAAAACTCAGTAAAATCAAGTGGGGATGATTCATATTTTTCCTTTTATGTAATATTGTATCGAGTAAGCATGGCTTCCTTTGGCCTCTGGGAAAAACCGCCACTGGTCCTCTGCTGCAGTAGTCCTTAAGTGAGTCCACAGAGTGCTGGTGATTGCAGGCAGGTGTGAAGGGGAATCAGGTGCAGGTGTGGAGTAGAGAGGGAGGGAGAGTGAGTGCAGCCTGTTCAGTAGGGGAGACCGGGGCGAGACCAGACGGTGGTGAGAAAGATCACCACAAACGACACATTAAATCAACTGCTGAATATTTTTGCAAACAAATAAATAAATCTGAGTGAACATCTGAGCTGTGTGTGTGCGTCATTCGCTCAGAAAATGTTTAAAATCATAAGAAGAAGCAAATTAGTTAATGTCTTCATTCAGTTTCCAAAACTAAATGAAACTGTTTGTCAGAGCAGTCAACAATTTAATCAACATAAAAAATGTGACGTTCTGATATGCACATTATAACAATTTTTATCTGAACTAAGTATTTAATTTAAGATTCAATATTATAGGCATGATGAGGATGAAAAGGTGTCAGTTTCATGGTTATTTAATAAATTTAGTCAATGCACAGTTTTTATTTATCAATTCTATTTAAGGCTTTTTTCTTTTACTGAAAGTAGTTTTTAAATGTTATATTTTAAGTTAAAAGAGTCTGTGTTTTAAGTTTTTTAGGAGGCTGATCATTTATTATTTGTGCGTGCGCATGTTCTGAGGAGGTTCTACATTTGTTCGCAAAGTAAAAAGAAATTCAGGTAAGAAAACTTTGATGAATCTCATATTTGTGCGTCAAACGTTCCTACGCGTGATGTAGGCACGAATTTTTGCATAGAAACGTTTTGTGAATGAGGCTCAGTCTCCTTCTCCCAGTCTTTATTGTACTTTTTGCCGTATTTTCACCACTGCTTGGCAGAAGAGGGGAAGCTTTTCAGGAATCATTTGGCAAGTCCTAGCTCGCCATCATGGAGGATCCTGGGAAACAGGACCAGAAATTCAACAACGAACGTACTTCTATCCAAATCCCTAAATAAATAAATCCTGTTCAGTCAAACATCTTTATAGCACTTATTGCACGAAAGTTGGTTTTTCATTCATTGTAACAAATGTAACTGTATAAATCTGCATTGCACGAGAACATTAACAATGTTCTTCGATAAATACAAAGTTCAAAAATACAAGCAAATACAACCATCCGGTCATAAATGAAGCTCGCGTTAGTTCATGCAGGACACGGAAGTCATACGCCCAGATGTTACCAGCTGACAGGCTGATGTTCAAATCACATCTCTCCACCTCACTCAACCAATCACAGTTCATCGTAGCAATAAGGTGGTGTATTCAAACACCCTCCATTCACAACTACTCCTGCTACTCCTATGCACCATCCTCTGCTGCAATCAAAGTAAGTTATGAAAACATTTGTCTTTGTTGGCTGTGTGGTCTACTCACCATCGCAATCGCCGCTATGTCCCAGCCGGACAACAACTTTGAAGATGATTTCATGTGTGAAACTCCTGACGAAGAGGAAGAAGGGCCCGAGACGAGCTGTATCATCAGCTCCCGTCTGGCAAGTAAGCAGCCCTCCACTAAAAGCTGGCCCGTGCCAAAGATTCTGGAAGCTCTGTACATCCGGAACATCGCTGCTCCTCCGGGGGCTAGCCACGAGGAGCTCTTTCAGTTTTTTCTGGCACACGGCCATTCTCAGACTCCTTCCGCCTCCACCGCTCCTTCCTCGGGCCCGAGGAAATGTCTTTCCAAAAAGAAAAACTGTCCGCATCCCGCTCCAAGGCTCCAGTCCAGCGGTCTCCACGACAAGGACCCCGTGTTAGCCGCCCTGGTGAATATTCAGTCCTCCCTCACTGAGATGGATGTCCGCCTCCAAATCTTGGAAAACAGAGACGTCAGCCTCCCTCAGGCGACCGTCCCTGCACCATCAGACGTCACGCCGCAAAGGTCACTGGGAACTGCAGCTCCAGCTGGAGTGCCGTTCTTCCCACCAGCAGCAGCAATCTCCCCCCATCTCAGGAATCAAATCCTTGCAGGTAATGACATAAATCTGGACAAAATCCTTCTTTGCTCATCTGAAATGTCAGATAAACGGCTTGTCAACTGTGGGGAAGTTTCAGTCGTGCTTAAAGAAAGTGATCCGAGACTGTCTAAATCCTTAACTATGCCAGAATTCAACGTAGCCTTTGGCGTCTACAGAGACGTCATCCGTGAAGTTTATCCTGACCGTAGATTTGAACTGGACTCTTACCTAGTCATCATATCCTGTCTGGCCATGTCATACGGCGGAACTCTGTTTTACGAGTACCACAAATCCTTCTCCACCAAAGCAGCCTTGTTTATCCAGAAGTTTAACCAAAGACTGGACTGGTCTGTCATCGATCTGGCCCTTATCAGCAGACATTTTACCGGGCACCGGGCTCTTTCCTGTGCCGTGTGTAGGTGGTTTTCCCACACAGTGAGTCTCTGTCCAAAAACTGCCGTCCAGAAGCCTCCTCAGCCGGGCCATCCTCTCCTCGCGAAAAGCGCCACGGAGCAATACGGCCCGAAGGTGACTGTAATTAATAAAAAACAAATGAATCCCTTGTGCATAAATTTCAATGAAAATGTGTGTAGATTTTCTTATTGCAGATTTATGCATGCTTGCAGTTATTTCAGAGACGGCCATCCGAGGTCAGTGTCCCCGCCGCACTCGCCTCATGAGAAAGAAGTAAATAAACTGACCACTCCAGTAAACGTCTTTGAGCTTAGCAAAGCTTTGAAGTTTCACCCTAACTGTTGTTTCATTAACTATCTGTTAACCGGGTTGGTCCAGGGGTTCCTGGCCGGTTTGTGTTTTCTGCCTAAATCTTCCTTTATATGCAATAATCTTCAATCTGCTCTTAAGGAACGAGGTGTTGTCGATAACTTGCTGGCCAAAGAGGTCGAGAAGGGCTATATGATTGGTCCTTACGACAGCTCCCCCTTTTCTGTATTTCGCATCAACCCTCTGGGCGTAGCAACTCATAAATACTCTGGGAAAAAGCGTCTCATTAGAGATCTGTCAGCCCCTCATGATGATAGCCCCCACAGTATAAACAGTATAAACAGTCTCATCTGCTTGCTCCTTTTTCTCTTTTTCTCTGTTCCATCAACAACGCCATTAGATTTATAAAACTGGCTGGTCAGGGCGCTTGGCTCAGTAAAGCCGATATAACGGACGCTTTTAAAGTCATGCCGCTCCACCCTTCGCAGTGGCACCTGTTTGGTGTTAAATGGCGAAATAAAATGTATTTTTCCGTAAGGCTGACCTTCGGCTGTCGCAGTAGTCCGTGTATATTCAACACCCTTTCAGAGGCTCTGTGCTGGATTTTACTCAACAACTGCAAACTACCGTTCGTTCTCCATTTACTAGATGATTTCCTCGTGTTAGATTACCCTCAGTCTGAACCAGATCGCTGCATCAGTGCACTCAAAGGCATTTTCAACAAACTAAACGTTCCCCTCTCTGCTGAAAAAACCGTAGGTCCGAAAAAATCCATTGAATTCTTTGGCATTACTTTAGACAGCGAGCTAATGCAGGCTTCACTCCCACTCGAAAAATTAGTCCGTATTCGAGAAATCATGAAAAGTTGTTTGGATGCGCAGACTATCACCAAGCTTTTATCTCTGCTAGGTCATCTTAATTTCGCCATGAGGATCATTCCTCAAGGCAGATCCTTCATTTCCAGGTTTCTCCATCTCTCTAAAACAGTAATTAAATTACATGATCTCATCATCCTGGACGAAGGGTGTCGTTCAGACCTCAGATTTTGGTCAATTTAATGCGATAATTGGAATGGCATATCTTTCTTTTATAACGATATCCCTGAGAACTCCATTTCTTTGAAGTTCTTCACAGACGCCGCCCCTTCAGTAGGTTTCGGGGGGATTTATGGCTGCCAGTGGTTTGCAGGCCAAAAGAGTTGAGCTCTCTTCCTGCAAATCTACAGTCCACAGCATTATTAGAGCTCTATCCAATCGTCGTGGCATGCCTTCTTTGGAAAAATCTGTGGTCCAGGAAACAAATTATCGTCTTCTGCGATAACGAAGCCACGGTGCGTTCTAAAGGGCGTTCTTCTGTTCCCTTCATTAATAGGTTTCTGAGACGTCTCACCTGGTCTTGCGTTATGGGAAACTTCTCCCTCCGTGCGGCGCATGTGCCAGGACTCGATAACAAAATTGCTGATGCTTTATCCCGATTTAAATTTCAGGAATTCAGGGACCTTTGCCCCCACGCGGCTCCCAAAGGCTTGCTCTGCCCAGATTTCTACCAAACCGTGCTGGACTAGAGGGCCCCCTACAGGCATACGTGGACTCTGCAACGCATTATATGCGTCAAGGACTAGCAAAACCAACATTAAGGATGTATGATTCTGCATGGTTTCACTTCTCTTCCTTCTGTTCTTCATTCTCTGTCCCTGTCATGCCAGTAAATAAACCCATGGTCTGTGCTTTCATGGTCCACTGTTTTGAGTCCAGAAAAATGCAACCATCTTCCATCAAAGCATTCTTAGCAGGTATTCAATTCCACTCAAGATGCTTAAATCCTGCCGTATGTAGTTTGTACGGGAACCCCTCCATCCGCCTCCTGCTTAACGGTCTGAAAAAGGAGTATCCAGAGCCCAAGGATAAGCGCCTTCCTCTTTCTTTACCTGATCCACAAGCTGGTGTCTCACTTAAGACGAGGGTGTTTCGGGGCATATGTAGTTATTTTATTGGAAGCAGTTTTTCTCACAGCTTTCTACGGTTTTCTTAGGTGTAGGGAATATACTTCCAGTTCAGATCATTATTCACCCATGCATGATCTCACTTTGTCAGATATCACCATAGATAACCATTTTTACTCCATTTTTCTAAAGCACTCTTAAACAGATTGAGAACGTAAAGGTTCAAATATCATCATCTCTGAAACTAACACCCTTTTCTGTCCTCTGTTGTCTATGACCCGGTACCTGTAATGCCGTCCATCTGCAAAACCAGACAAGCCTTTATTCTTGACCGACAAAGGAAAAATCATGTCATGGTCCTGGTTCACCTCTCGACTCCGTGTCCTCTGCCAAAGATGTGGTCTCCCTCCTCAACTCTACACACCACATTCATTCAGGATCCAGGCAGCCACCGCTGCGGCAGAGCTGGTCCCTGCCTCCACTTTGAAGATCATGGGACGATGGACCTCTACAGCTTACGAATGCTATGTTCGCCCCAGAGTGAAGGAGATCATTTCCACCCAAAAAGCTTTGGGAAAAAATGTATAAACTAATACTTGCACGCTAAATAAATTCATTGAATCAGGAGAGATGGCTGGGTTCAATTAGTGGCTAATGCTTTAAAAATTTTAGAATACGGGTCTACAGCACGCTTACTGTAACACATAGTTTTAATTCATATAACTGTAGCATGACCTGTTTCGATGCATGCTTGCATCAAAGAAACTCAAAGGTCTTCAGCATGCTTGCTGAAACACATAGCCGTTCAAGTTCACATCATTTAACTGTAGCATGACCATTGAAGTCGTTGCCACATTGTAATGCTCTTGATGGTCTTCAGCACGCTTGCTGATGCTCATAAGTTTTCTCTCACATCACATTAATATAGAATGACCGTCGAAACATATGACTGTGTCATCGTGCTATCGACGGTCCACAGCATGCCTGCTGTTTAACAGAGATGTTTTTATCCATATATCACATAAATAATAGCATGACCTGTTTAGGATGCACGCTTGCATCATAGTTTCAAGGGTCTACAGCATGCTGCTGTAACACATAGCAATTTCATTAGCACGTTATGTACCAAGTTCAACCATCTTTAGACGTATACTTGCATTTTGATTCTCAATTACGTATGGCGCGCTCGCCATTACACATCGATGCCAAATAAGTGTTACACGGCTTTAGGATTCATGGTTGAATCATAGGTTCTTTGGGGAGGGGTCTACAGCATGCTTGCTGTAGTACATACGTCTTCTCTATTCACATTACGTTAGATCACATGCTTGCATCATTATCCTTTTTAAGTCTTACACTGACATAACACATAGCTAGTCAAGTTAGTCACTACATAACTGTAGGACGACCCGTTCAGGATGCATGCTGCATCAATAAATTATAAAATCAACAGGGAAATATTAAACAAAAAACATATTTAATTTGATTAAAAAACAGTGAAACTTTGCATTTTAAATGGAGCTGTTCTGTATATTATACGTAAAATCTCCTCATTATATGCTCTACTTCTGTTTTAATAATCAAGTCTTTAGGTAAAATTTACTTATAAACCTAGAAAATTATTTCCACTACACCCACACCAAAACATGCTGAAATGTATCTTGAGAAAAAAACAACATAGGAAAATATCCATTTTGGAACATTTATTTAACAGCCATAATCAACAGTTGTTAACAATTGTACGCATTTTCTTTACGTATACAACATGCAACAAACGTTCCCGTAATCATCCTTTCACATGACTTAATTTAAGTTGAAATACTCCAGAAGATGAGTCTTTTTAATTTGGACATTTGGTGCCTGTACCCCAAGAACAGCACACTCCTAGTCTCCTAGTACATGGCATAGAACAATTGCTTCTTTTTTTTTTCAACTTACAGGACATGAGCATAAGTAGTGGTTGTTTTAAATTCTTCTAACTTTAACTGAATCCAAGTTGAAATCAAGAAGGTGCCTCTTTAACACACTGTGGGTTTATCAAAGCAACAACACATAACTTTTTTCAAACAAACGGCCAGAGTCCACAGGAAGAGTCCATACTTTGGCTTAGCGCCACTCGGGATCAGAGAGTTCCTGTATCAGGCTGAGGACTCGTGGGTTCACGTTCAGACGGCGCTTGGAGTTTTTATTCTCAACTTTGGTTCCTTTTTCTGGGTTTATGGAGAAAAAACACCTGTAGGATAAAAGAATATGAAAGCATTTTAAACATTTCTTCTTCATATTCCTTGCACAAAATCACAGTCCTTTGCACTGGGAGACTGCTTTTCGCACCGCAAGTACTTCTTCCATCATTGCTTTGATAGTTTCAGAGCTAAAATATGCTTGTGTAGCATAAGTCTTGTGTAGTTAGGAGAAGTACAGTTTATTTAAGGTTTCATATGTTTTTATGGGAAGGAAGTGTTGGTCTTTTTTGGTATGGCTTCAGGGTAAAGTGCAGATATTGTTGTTAGGCTGTAGCATCAGTAAAGCACCAGTAGGTGTCAGTGTCACATATGACCAGTGTATGCGCAGGGAAAATCACAAGGATATCTCGCGAGACAATTATAATCTGTCAACGAGGAAACACACAATGTGAAAAGTTGAGGTGGACAGTACTATGTAATATTGACCAAATCAAACAAACAAACAAAAAAAATTGCGTACAAAAACTTTCCGGACTTCGAATTTTTGATTGTATAGGTTTTAGTAATGAATGTACCAGGCATATTTTGTTTGGTTAAGTTTGATAACAACCACGCCTGTGTGTTTCCTCACCTTTGAAGGAACTCCAGAGTTGAAGCCAGCTCAGATGGATAATGTATGTTGAAGCAGTAAAAGCTTCCAAACATGAGGCACAATGCAGAGATGAAGGAGGAGATGTTTGTGTTGGTAAGGTTCCGATCCAGACTCCACATGTACCCCGTTGAAGAATAGCAGGACTGTCCTATTAGAAAATTATTTAACAGGTTAATGAGTGCTGCACTCACATGACAGATTCTACAAACTGCAAAAAAAGAAAAACGTTAAAAAAAAAAAGGGAAAAAAAAAAAAAAGGAAGCTTACCACAGACAATGGGCCTCATTCACAAATAAATGCGTAGAAATGTTCTTACTCCCCGCACGAAATGAGAAAATACACAAAGTCAACGTCAGATTCATGACACGTGCGCACCAACCGTTTTTGTTCGCACCACCGTGCATATATTAGTGAATTAGAATCATTCTAAATCCACAGGCGTGTTCCTGCATCCCGATATTAACATAAACCACACCTCAATTCATCTATATAAGGACATCTGTTCAGAGGTTCAGGAGGAGGAGCAGTCTTCCTTTAGGTCCGCGTTGTCAGCGTCAACCACACAGCTCGTTCTCTCGGGCTGTTTTCCAAACCGCCTACTACACTAGCGATGCCTACTACTTCGGCTGAAATTCAGTATTTAGTAGGCAGTATGCGAAAACTTGCGAGATCTGTAGTAAACTACAAGTTCCTGGATGACCTACTGATCTGGGAAAATTTCTCAGAATGCAACGGACCAGTCTACCTGGCGTACTGTTTCCCACAATGCACAGCGATATTCCAACAGCAGCGATGGAGAGCAGCAGCAGCGTCTCAGGAGAAGCGACCGGACAATATAAGTGTAAAATATTACTATCAAAGTTTTTGTTCTTTGCATTAAAAAAAAAGTTGTAAGTACGCTGATTTAGTCGCAACGACTGTCAAGCTAACGTTAAATGTGTCATGTTACAGCACAACAATTATTGAGGTTTTTCACTCCAGTCTAAATTCTTGCTAAGTCGCTTTGGACAAACGCGTCTGCTGAATGAAATTGTTAAATTGGAAAATGTTATATTTCAGGGACAGAGCATGACACGGAAGCCTTGATTCGTTGGCGGTCTGCCAACGACCGATTATTCAGTGGCCGCCGCAACGCCACAATGAAGGGATACGAGTAAGTCTGTATTAGTTGATTTGTTAGATGTTTTATTATACAGATGGGCGTACCGCTGCGCACAGTACCTCATACATGTATGTCACTACCACCCATTGGGAGGTTCTTACCACTGCCTTGAACTGTATGTTGATAACCAAACGGGCTGTTGACTGTGTTTTGTGTTTGTCTTGAAGGAACTGAAGGCCCCAAGGACTGGGATAAGTACAGAGGGGGGGGGCTGCATCCTGGCGGTGGTACACCCTTATGGATGAGGCCATCGGCCAAAGGCACAGCATCACACCACCTGTCCTGATTGACTCCGCCAGCCAGGATGTGGTGGTGGTGTCCCCCCCCTCCCCCACTGAAGATCTTCCCAGGGGCCGAAGAGGGGAGCCACACTGGATCTCTCTGCTTAAGCAAATGGCAGAGAGAGATGAGGAGAGGGAAAGGAAGTGTTTGGAGAGGGAGCAGATGAGAGAAACAGGTATTGGAGAGAGAGGAGAGGAAGGAGAAGGAGCAGTTGGAGAGAGAGGAGAAGGGAGAGAGAGAAAGGTGGGACTGAGAGGAAAAAAGGGAGAAAGAGAGAATGGAACGGGAGGAGAAGAGGGAGAGAGAGAGAATGGATCGGGAGGTGAAAAGGGAAAGAGAGTGGAGGGAGTGGCTAGAGAGAAGAGAGAGGGAAAATGCTGAAAGAGAGGACAGAAGACAGAGGGAGTGGCTGGAGGTTTTGGAGAGGATTGCCAAGTAAACTTATTTTTTTTAATAATTTCATGTAAAAAAAAATATCAGTTGCAATAAATTTTATTTTGGATTTCATGTTTTTAATTATTTTTTTGTGTCATTGGTTTGGTTTTACAACCACCATCTGAACAGTTGAACAAAAAATGCAAATAACAATGATAATGAAATCAGTATAGCTTTTCATGAAAGAAATGGCTCAAAAGCAGTCAGAAATAAGACAACATGAAGTAATGAAAATAACAGAAAGCTCACGGTTGAGGAATTGCAATTTATTGTATGCCCAGGGATCAAATCATAACATATNACTGTGGTGATGGGGACATCAAAGGCCTCTGAGGTGACCCTATATGAGGTGGCACTGGCCAGCCAATATAAATATATTGCAACCTCCAGGTCTTTTCCCCAGCCATGGTCCTTGTTATACCCCAAGGAGTCGACCAGGGCGTTGACCGTCCGCCTTGAAAGACGGAAGTCTTTTGTTAAGTCCCCATCACCAAGGTAGAGGCGTAGAACAGCAGAATGAGGATTAATCTGTTGATACGGTCCTCTTGGTCCACGCTGCAAGAGAAGGGGCAAATCACAAGTCACAGTGCTTGTTAAGTAATACTTTTTCTGATGTCTTGTTTTCCTGTTCATTGTGATACTGTTCTCTTTCAATTTTGTTAAATGTTATTGCTTTTTGTACTGGTTTGTGACTGATTAAAAAGTATTCTGAGAAACACTTTTGTCACACATGCATTTTTAACAAACTCTGGATACCAATCATTTGAAAAGTCTGTTAACTTCCTTTCTAGCACCCCAAAAAAGTTACTATATGGTTTACTTACTTGATATTCATTTTGTAGGAGCACAGCCAGAAGATTCCTCCCATTGGCAGCTTGCCTTCTTCTCCTTCTTGCCATGTGCTCGTGAATTGCACACAAATAGGCCATGTTTTTTTTNTGTGTGTTTGGGGGGGGGGGTCAAAACGAAAGGAAAAAGCAAACAACATGAAAAAAAGTTTGTTTGTACAATTGTCTGTACACAATACAGAATGAACAAGTGAAACTGGCATTGACAAAATAAATAAATAAATGAAAATGATCCTTGAGTTCCCAACCCATATAATTCTGGCATCCCCAACTGTATACATACTTTCTCTTTGATAAAGAGCAGTATTTTGGTTTTACCTAGATTTAATGTAGTTGGCAGTCAAGCTGGCTTCTCTTCCTGGGGCAGGGCCAGACACAGCTTATTTAAGCGTATTTAATCGAACAGACCGGAACAACTCATTCTCAGCAGGGCTCATTCAAGACCAAGGCTGAATTTGCGGTAAAACACTGTGAATACAGTGTTGTTGGACCTCTGACAGTTAAATGAAATCATTGAAAAAATGTATGATGTGGTACCTTTAAGGTACAGCATAAACTTGTATAGTGACTTACGTATTGTTTTTGTATTTTTAAAAACTGACTAAAAATTTAAACACCAAATTAACAATATTGTTTTGTGATGAGTATAACAATATATTTCAGTTTTTGATACCAATATTAGTAGTTTTTACAAATTAATTTGATTATAATCACGTTTTTGCTGTAAATATAAAAAATCATCCAGTTTAATTGTTTACAAAAGCTCACTGTAAATTAAACAAAGTTTATCTTTTTTTAAGTTAACAATACATATCTGTAGGTTTTTAACATAGTTTTTGTGTAAATTTCATGGCCATTTTTACAGTGTACCATGCAAAGAGAAAGCCATACATAAGCAACATCTAGAAACATCGGCTCCTCAAATCAACAGAAATTTCAGTTTGTGCAAGGCAACGCCACCCTGGGAATTTCATCCAGAGAATTATTTTTATTTACACAGGTAGGACACACAGGTTTGTTCTACTCATGGGGCCAGGGACGTGGTTCCAAGTCCAATAAAACAATCTTTATTTCAAATCAGTTTGTCAGAAGGGTTCTTTATTTTTATTTTTATATATATTATATATTTTATTTTTATTATTTTTAAAAGACACCACTCTTGTGGTTACCGTTTTTTCCCCAACTCTGGTAAAGAATGAAATAAAGACTTCTGCCGGCCAACAATAGTTTAATTTCCCTTGCAAAGAAAAGGTCAGTTAACACACAAGCAGCATGGATGCCATCTGACCCCGAGTGATGGGAGTCTCAAAAACTTATACAGTGGTGAAACCGCTCCCCTGGGGCTTTGTTTCACACCTTCTCCGTCTGAGATACATTTGGGGACAAGGGATCTTAAAATCAAAGGCTCTGAGAGGGGGGGGTCCAGGATGGATTTTAAGGTGTGATCTTTGGGAGGTCACAAAAGGTAAGGTGTGGTGAGGTGGGGAGGCATGAAGACAGGAGATAAACATTTGGTGGATGTGAAAACAGGGTTTTTCAATGTAATCAACATTTTAATCACACTCTCACACAATAAGGAAAGGGGAAAACTAATGTGCTATGCTGCCACACTCCTGTCCCTCCTTGCATCCAAAGTGCAATTGAAGTCTCCTGCTGCTATATAATTACCAGGCAAAGTGGACAGCGCAAGAAACTAATTTTGAAAAAAGTTTGGTTCATCAAAGTTTGACACATGAATATTTACCAAAATTAATTCTTAATAAAGAATGTTTCCCTCAATGATCAGGTATCTACCCCCTTTGTCCTCTAGACTCATGTATCATGATTAGAATCCTTTCTGGCTTCAGAAGTAAAAGGGGCAGTGTGAATATTACCTCTCCACCTTCTCCTAAACCTCAACTCATCTTTATTCATTTATTCACAGGTGTGTGTCTTGAAGAAACACTATACTGGACTGTATCTCTTTGACTCTGTCCATAACTTGTTTGATGTCCTTTAGTTTTTGTAGCCCTCTAGAGTTCCAGGAGGTCATTTTGATTTTTAGCGCACTAGCCATTTTCTCTAACTGATGGTAATTCTCCCTAGCATTTTGATGTTGTTACAAGGAACCCACCAAAAACAGGAGTATAAAAGCTGGAGAGTAACAACCCCTGAACATTGAACATACAGTACACATATACCCTAACCATTCCAAGTTAACAGACCTGACTGCCACCTCCTTTAAATCTTACACCCCCGAGTGGCTTAGTACTGTTCCACATTAAGTGAAAAACAGTGTAGCTGTGCTTCCCAACCTCTAAACTCCAGCCTTGTCCCCTGTGCTACCGTATGTACAAGAACTTTGTAATAGAACTCTGTTTT
>RPOG01002086.1:37178-57517 GCA_008086565.1 Thalassoma bifasciatum | reverse complement strand
GTGTGTGTGTGTGTGTGTGTGTGTGTGTGGTGAGTATGTGTATGTATAAGAGTGTGATAGGATACTGTATGTCAGTTTTATGTGTGTTTGAAAGTGAACATGTCTGATTGGTCAACATTAGGTTTAAGGTCTTTTATATGCCAGCAGATTAGACTTCAGCTGGATCCTCTCCTCATCTCTCTTTATCCAGTGCAAATTGACACGAAGGCATCCCCTCATTTTTCTGTCTGACCTGACATCCACAGCTGCTGATTTGAAGTTGGTGTTGCTCAGCCGTGTTATTAAGTTTTGAACGGTGCTGGGCACTCAGGTCCTGCCCTTTGTTATTGATGTCCTGTGGCACACTGAACTCTACTTGCTGACAGCATCTGTTGTTTTCAATGATAGGCTGTGGTAAGTTTAAATCAATCATGAAGTGGAAAAGCATTTGTTACTGCTTCCTGCTGCAGGTGACTTGTGCTGTAATTTCCTGAAAATGTGTCAAAAACTGTGAGATTGAAGGCTGTTGAGGGTCATTTGGGAGAATCCTAAACTGCTGGTATTACAAAAATTTGCAGGTGGTAAATCTCTAACCAGATGCCAGGATTTGTCAGTCCTCCAACAAGTGCAGATAATAGAAAATAACTGTTAACTTGAAATAAGTAGACTTGAAATGGGTATTGGGTATTGAGAATTGCTCCTGTGAAGAATCAATAGGAAATGGTTCAGTGGTTTTCAAACAGAATTTCAACTTTCATCACAAAAACAAAACACAACCACATGCTATGAGTGATACTAAAATCTCAAAAATGTATAATTAGTTGCAGTCAAATGTTTTTCAAACAGAATGAAAAAATGAAAATGAAAAGTGCAGGCTCCAGGTTGCCAAAACTTTAAGCATTGCTATTACCACTCCAAAACACTAGGCCCCCATTAACACGACAATGTCACAGCATTTCACCCTCTAACGCAGGAATACGAAATGAAAAAAAACTGTTTACACAGAAATGCTGAGTAATACCATGCTGTGGTTGGCATGTCAGGCTGGAAAATGGAGATCTAACTGTAGAAGCTGTACACATGACAACAGTATAGAGGCTGAAGAGGAGGTGAGCCAATCATCTGGATTTACAGTTGTGCCCAAAAGTTTACACCTCTCCAGCAGAATTTTCTGATTTTTTTTGGCCTCTTCTCAGAAAATATGAATGATAACACAAAAACCTTTTTGTCACTCATGTTTAAAGGTTGGGTGAAGACATTTATGAACAAACAACTGTGTTTACTCTTTTTGTCGACCCTGTTCAGTTTTTATACACACACACTGATTACAAGCTAATAGATCACAGGTGAGGGTGGTTACCTTTGGTAGACATTAAACCACGTTTGTTCACTTTTGTGCATTTATCAGGCCAAAACCACCAGAGTTGTGAAAACATCTTAACAGGGTCATTTTTGAAGTTTCTGTTGTCATTTTGACTAAAAAAGAGTAAACTATTTTTTTTTCTAATAAATGTCTTCACCCAACCACTAACCATGAGTGGTAGAATAGATTTTGTGTTATCATTCATATTTTCTGAGAAAAGGCCAAAAAATTCAGAAATTCAGCTGTGGGCTATAAACTTTTGGGCACAACAATATGTTGAGAACTTCTTTTCTAATTGCACAAACAGTGCAATAACTGCACATTTTGGTAGAAGGCAGTCAGTCACTGCAGCAGCACAAGAACAAAATGGTAGGTTGTTGTTTTTATTGTGTTTTGGTTGGTGCACAGCACAGTGGAGGTTTCATGCACACGCGCAGAGCTGAGCGTGATGTCAGCGTTTCACCCTTAAACACCAGCTTTGTGTTTATACGGGAACAATGGAAATGATGTTTCAGAAAAATTCCACTCTAGAGGGCATTTTCAAAAGTTTGCATTTGAGGTCAGCTAAAACGCTGTTTCCGTGTTAACGAGAGGCTGACAGATAACAAATAGTTTATGGTCATGGTGGTAACCTGCCTGGTACCCTTGACAAATACGAGATGAAGGGGATGCTGCCACAACTCACAACAATATATAACATATTATACATGAACATCAACTATCATATCCAGGGATATCCAGACCCAATGACTCATTTCAGATTTATGTATTTCTAAACTTCATAAAATGCTGCTGACAAAAATCCCCTGTTAACCTACTTTAGAAATTGATAAGTGAATCAATAAAGATTTATATCAATAAGTGGAATCGATAAGGGCATTTATAGATTAAAAAAAAAAAAAAACTTACAGACCCTATCACTGAAGTTAGCTTTCAATTGACTCAAAATAGTATAATACAATTTAATATTTGGATTGCTTTTTTTAAATTGAAAATGTGTAATTAAAATGTAATTCTGCATTTTTCTAAATTGTTTTTTGTCTGTCTTCTTTTTTACAGGGTGGAAAGTAAAGTACATGGTTTGACTTTTTGGAAATATTCAGAACAAAATGAGTTTGAATTAAAGGCTCAGGTAAATGTATGTAAAATACAACAGCCATTGTGCAGACTATTTGCTCTGAGTCCAGTTTGTGGAACTGTTTAATATTAGCCATGCTTTTTGAGTTAAACAATATATTTTTGGGTAATTTCAACTCATCTCGTTGATGCAATAGCTGCAGAATCCCTCAGCATATCAAGCCCTGAGTGTTTCAGGCTGTGGGGAACTAGGCCATCATTTCTTCCCTGTCTTTATGCTAGCAGTTATAAATATGTATCAGACTCATTATGGTTCATGGTTTTAAAATTACTTTCTAACCTATCCATTTTTTTCATAAAGCTTCAGAACCTTCAAAGCTGAGGGTGTGATTGTTTTTTCAGTCACTGTAGCAAGAGAGACAGATGAAGCCATTGATTCCAAAGAAAAAGGAAGATGAAAAACTGAATAGTGCCTACTAATAACCAAAACACATAACTCCCTGCAACATTTGTCAGCTCTATTCATCATCAGACGTCACAGCAAGTGAAACAGTTGTTGTCTGGTCCACCTTTAACATGCAAGGTAACTGCAGAGGTGACTCTAAGAATTTTTAGGGGCAACTTGATCCACATTTTCTCTGAAAAATGAGGACATTGGACAAATAAGGATCATTGGATTCATCGTAACTCAAGTGCTTCTAAACAGTCCCATTGTGTGTTTATTCAGACCCAGACTCACTTTCAGGCCTGCTTTTACTCTGGGCCAAGGTTTCAACTTAATATTCTTAGTTGGATGTGACTCAGATATACTCTCATGTTATAAACAGGGCTAAACTCTGTTCTAATTTAGTTTTATTGCAACTTTGACATATTTAGTTTGTCTGTTTAGAGTAGAGCAGATTAAGGACTCTGCTTTGTTGTTCTGACAGAAAAAAATGAATATAATTTCATTTATTGATCCTGTGAGTAAAAAGCCAAAGCTAAGAGAGAATCTTGGAGCTTATCTCCTGTGCTGCTGGATGATTTAATTATTCCAGACTTTGTTTGAAGCTTTGGAGTTGAAACAATAAACAGATCAAACTGAGCTCCAGCTGAGGATTGCACCCTCATCTTCCATGCTCATTTGAGGATGAACAAAGCCACATATGACACTCTCTGAGCCTGATCTACTAAAGGTTTACATGTACAAAAACACATGCAAACTTAATAGTCTGTGCAAAGCTGATTTACTACTGTGGTTTGCATTGCTCACGAGAAATAAAAGCATGTCATCATTTAGCATCCGCAAAGTGATCTATCTGCCTGAAACTGTTTGTAGTCGTTGTTTTAGGGTCTATGTTTAGCATGTTGGTAAGGCAGGTGCAAGCTGACATAGTGTTATACATAAACAGCTGAGTTCAAACAAAACAAACTACAGAAAAAATATTTAGACAGCTCCACTATCCATAGCCCAAGAAGTCTTGAAGCACAGAGCCTCAAACATGATTTGGAGTCTCTCTCTCTCTCTCTTTCTCTCTCTCTCTCTCTCTCTCTCTCTCTCTCCCCCTCCCTCCCTCTCTCTCTCTTTCTCTGCACAACGGGCTGGCACTGACATGCTGTCTCAGAGCACATGATCCTGTCAATGGTCAAATTTAAATTAAATTGTTGAAAACAGCGTTGGTTTCTCTGTTTTGTTGCTTTAAATTATTAGACATGTATGGAGAGTCAGAGCTTTTGTAAGGTAGTTGTTCTGTTCTGGACAGACATCCAGAGATCCAGATGAGAAGAGAGGATGAAAAGCTTTGCTGCAGACTGAGGTAAAGAAAGAGTTCATACCCTTTGTAGAGCCGATGGAGTGAGCACATTATGGTAACGTCAGTAGCAACATACAAGGTGAACTCCGTTTCCTTTTTGAAGACCCCAGAATTTGACTAGGATCAAAGCGCTAGACTTATTGGTGCTTCACAAACTCACTAGCGCCAAGACCTCACCTGAAAGTTGAATATTGGGGGAGGACTCATTAGGAGTTGATATTTTGTGTGGTAGATCTAAAATTTTTAGAAAACTCAATTTATTCTACATTTTCAGAAGTTTCAATGCACCTTGTTTTACTTAATCTCTTAGTTTCCACTGTCGCACCAACGAGCAGTTTGCCATTCCTCTGATGTCATCAAAGAATAAACAGTAATGCCTTTGCCAAACCTTGGAAAGCTATAAAGCGTTAGAAAGCTCAGATTCTTCAAACTTCAGTCACTAAGTTTGGGACAATTTTCAACTATTTTATTTTTTTGTTGGAGTTTCCTCATATAAAACTTGAAATGTACGCAAAACTAAAGCAGCCACTCTTTACCTCTCTCAGAGATCCAGTCTGTACCTTGTTATTTAACAGAATGAAAAGCTTTATGTGATTTATCTGTGGTGAAAATCATACACTGGTTAATACCTGTATTACTTGTATGGGAAAAAGAGAAGATGGGGTTTAATATTTATGAGTTAGCAGCTTGTCCGAGCCATGAAGCATTAAACCATTGTCAAAAAGAACATTCATGTATTGTTGCCGAGCACTTTGGGTTGAATGTTTAAAAAAAAGTAGGAAAGATGTGTTGAGATGGGAAATGAATACTGCTTTGCTTGAATCTGGACCGTTAAAGGTCGATCTGGATGTTTCAGCAGTTAGAGCACCTGTTGCGCAGCCTGGTTCAGGTGATTTGCTCCGCCTTAAAGAGTTGGAGCTTGAAATGTGCTGCTTGGAATTAAAAGAGAAGAAACTTGATCATGAAAGTAAGTTAGAGAGAAAAATCAAACTTTGATTTTGAGGTAAAAAAATTGAGTTTCATGATAAACAGTCAGCCTTTATGAGCTCCACTCCAGAAAACAGTGTCTTTGATTTGAACACATGTATGCGGTTAGTCCCGCAGTTTAATGACAAGGACGTTGATCACTATTTTGTCCTTTCTGAATGTGTTGCCAACATTTTTAAGTAGCCTAGATGTGTGGTTCTTGCTCCTGAGGTCAGGGCTTACTGCTAAAGCTCATGACGCGTACGCTTCCATGCCTGTTGCTAGCTGCCTGGACCATGATGAAGTAAAATGTACCGTGCAGTGCACTTATGAACCTGTGCAGGAGGCTCATTAGCAGAAATGCTGTGGGTTTAAGAAGGAAGAAAACCAGTTTCACTGTGAATTTGGTCCTGAAAAATAATCTCTGTTCGATGCTTAGTGTCCCTCAAAACATGTCAATGATTTTGATGAAGTGAGGAATCTGATTCTTAGAGGAATTAAAAAACTGAACATGAAGGTGACAACAGTTTCTGATGCAGCTGTGCTTGATGATGAGGACGTTCTTATGCACAGAGACAATTTTTATTGTGACCTCACCCTCTGATTGCATTACTCCTGACACAAATACTTTCAGTTTTCCAAACGAACAAAACCCCCAGGGAGGGCCTGGGAATGGTAAAAAGGAGATTGTTGATGCTCAAGATAAAATTGTGTTTTTTGTAAAAAAAAAAAAAAAACAGGGCTTTATAATTTATTAGTTTTTTGCTCTAAACAAAGAAAAAGAAGATGCAGAAAGCTGTCAACTTGATGAAAACGGAGGCTGTACCCTTCCAGCAACCCATTTTTCCATGATAGCTACATTTAAGCTATGACACAAAGTAATTACACAGGCTACAGTGTTCAGGGAGAGAAAAACTGCACATTCAGGTAAAATGGTAAAATCTTAATGCCAAAGAGACTAAAATTATAAAGATAGGTAGGTAGGTGATAGATAGATAGATAGATAGATAGATAGATAGATAGATAGATAGATAGATAGATAGATAGATAGATAGATAGATTCTTTTGGCCTTTCTCAGAAAATATGAATGATAACACAAAAACCTTTCTGTCACTCATGGTTAGTGGTTTGGTGAAGACATTTATTGAAAAAAAAAAAGTGAACTCTTTTAAATCATAATGACAACATCCCTCTTCTTACTGCTTCCTCCACAGCACACCACAGCATAAAAGAGGACACTGGCCACCACAGACTGGTAAAATATCTGCAGCAGCTGTTTGTGGATGTCAAAGGACCCCAGCTTCCTCAGGAAGTCCAGACGGCTCTGTCCCTTCATGCAGATGGTATCCATGTTTGATGACCAGTCCAGTCTATCATCCAACTGCAGCCCCAGGTACCACCTCCAAGTCGAACCCCCCCCCCAAATGGCAATAAGCTGGAGATGTGGCATGTTCCTTCGAAAGTCCACAACCATCTCCACCTCCATAAAGGTCAGAAACTGGCAGAAACTACCAGGTATTTCCACCTGAGGACAAAATCTGAAATAGCCAAAATGAACACTGACAGTGCAAAACTAAAAGCTGATAAGACTGAGGTTGACCCTGAATCAATAAACTTTCTGTGCAAGCCTGAGAGGTCTTAACCTGGTGTGGAATCTGATATCAATGTTTCTTAAACACCATAGTTTTCTTTTGAACTTAAAGACAGGGTGAGGGAAAGTTCATGTGTAAGGTCAAAAGACTATTTCAGTGTTTGATCATAGATAAACATTGACAGCAAAAAACCTGATCACCAGCCACAGAC
The DNA here is from genome assembly GCA_008086565.1 of Thalassoma bifasciatum. Lineage (NCBI taxonomy): Eukaryota > Metazoa > Chordata > Actinopteri > Labriformes > Labridae > Thalassoma > Thalassoma bifasciatum. Next base: position 50,535 of record RPOG01002086.1, on the reverse strand, counting down.
CCTGGAAACTCTGGCTCTGTAGGCATCATTTTGCTGGCAAGTGACAGGAGGTTAAATTAGATAGAATGGAACGGATGGTTATGATGTTTCTCTCCAATGCAATCAAGCCCAATGTTTAGTCAATTTAGGTCATGGTGATATTGTTTGTTTCTACTATTCTAGAGAAAAGGTACTGTTACTGCATTCAGGTCGTAAATATATATATACCAATGGCCCAAAGTTGTGGGAGTATTTTGTAGTACAGTGTCCCATGGAGTATTTTGATTCTGATAAGAAAGTAAAGATTTTCTGACAAATCTGTTGGGGTGTACTCATTTATGCTGATATATATATATCAGGTAAGGATCCATTTTCCAACCGTATGTGGGCTGCTGATGATGACTGATGGGGAGCCGATGGTTGCCCCACAACTTAGTGCACACTCCAGTAGTCTTACATCATCAGTTAGCTTTCTGCTTTTGTTTGAGATGGGCGTCACTCAGTACTGGACAAACACTTTGTGAAAGAGTTTTATGCATACTATGGTTAGCCATTTCAGGCTGTTAATTAAATTTGCATAAAAGGTTTTATTGTTCCATCCTCACGACTTATGGAGGATCATCAGTATATGTTTTCAAAGATGATTGGTTGATCAATATATTACTGTAAACTTGCAGAGTTGCAGTTTTTAACATTTTTAATCCATTTATATGTATATATATATATATATATATATATATATATATATATATATATATATATATGTGTGTGTGTGTGTGTGTGTGTATGTATTTATGCTCAGATAGATAGATAGATAGATAAATATATGTATGTGTGTGTGTATACATGTGTGTATACAGTCTATGGTCTGAACACCTAAGGGGGCAGTGGTGGCAGGAAGCGAGAAGAATTAACAGCAGTGAAGATAAGCTGGGAGAACTCAGGCACTGAAGACAGATAACATCAGCAAGGCACACAAGAAACCTGAGCACATGGAAAAACACAGGTAAGCAGAAAACTACAGGACAGAAAAACTTGGAGCTTACACAAGAGGAGCACACACAGCATTACTCAACATGATGGAAGTATGTGGCAAAGCAGCGAGCCTTTATATTTAGGTTGATGAGCTAAATTGAAGCAGGTACACCTCGTCTGATGATGCGAAGGAAGCCAGCCACACCTACTGTCACACAAACACACACACACCAAAAACCAGCAGAAAGTCTGCTAATCACATTTGACTGTACTGACATCCAAAAAGGCACATTTACACAACAACATTTCTACGTGATCAGTCTCACTGAGCTCCTCACAGAAACACGTTGGAATCAAAGGAAGCTCTGTGTTCATTTCAGGCGTGTTTCAGCTCACTGCAAGGGAGAACAGAAATTTGCTTGCATGTCAGATCTGAATGGGGAGTCCCCCCCACTCGCTCTCTCTCCCAGTCTCCCCCTCCTCTCTCTCCTTCTCTCTCTCTTCTCTCTCTCTCTCTCTCTCTCTCTCTCTCTCTCCCAGTGTTTCTGCCTCACACACACACAGCATCTCCACTCTTCGATGCGTAAATCTACTGCTCTGATGCTACACAGAGGCACCAGTCAGTCCATCTGAAGCACCCGTGGGAAGGATTGACTCACAGCTCCTGTAAGAGGTGAGTCATTCTTTATGTCTGTCATTGACACTCAAGGTAGATTTATTTCACCAACTCAGAACCAAATTTTATATACATTTAGTCAAAACTGCCAGTTTAGAAATAGCTGGGATTGGACTCAAGGATGTGAACTGTGCTTGATTTGAAAGTGACATCATTTGACTTCATGTCTGTGCTGTCTCTGGGCTGTCACTGCTTACAAGCGTTTAAACTTCAGGTTTGTTTGTGTGCGTGGGTACAGGTTCCACTGTTTCATGAAAGAATTTACAGGAGACTTTTTCTTTCATTTGTGGCTTCACCTTAACTAAAACATTAAGAACAATAGCTGCTTCTTGAGTGGTATTAGCAATGTGATAATCTAACCCAAATATTTCACCTCTCCCACAATGTATTTAGGCATAGACTACATCTTGCTTTTTTTTTTTTTTATCTTAAACCTCAGCCCCTGCTCATAACCTTCTTTGCATTGTCAAAGCTCTGCAGAAGCAGGTGGATTCAGAATAAAAAGCAATCCTGTACGTTAAATACTAACACACAATTTCAATGAAACTTTTTCAATGAAGTCCTGACTGAAAGCTCTCAGTGTTATTGTTCATCAGATCTACTCTTGGTGCTTCTGACTGAACATTCTGCTTGGACAGAGGTTCGGTTGTTTCAGAGCTGCTCCAGGGAAAGCAAAGCAGATGTGTTCAGATGCTATATGGTCTCATGGCATCGTGCCAGATGTGGCAGGTTTGCTGTAGCTGAAGCTCTAATAACCCTGTATTGGTCAGACAACACATGGGTCAGCCAGCGTGTGATGGGGACTGTGAGCTGGCTGTATTTTTAGGTAGTGGCAGTAAAAGCATATTTCATGTCAGCATGCAGTAAGCAAAGTACAGGAGAGGGAAAGCTAACAACATGCTGTTTTGTTACCACTGGGAAAACTGGAGAGATATCAGTGAAATGCCCTCTCAGTGCTGCTGTAAAAACTGTTTGGAACACATCTTTTCATCACAAAGATTACTCACACAGCAAGCGAGTGGCAGAGCAGCCTTCTGTAAGACACAGATAACACATCTGCTGCTGGAGGAACAGAACTCACCTCCAAGTATGAGTTCATTAGACCTCTGTCATTTGATTTGCTTAACAACAAGTTGATTCCAGCTCCCTTAAGAGACTCTCTGACATACCCAGAGGCAGGGATGTGTGGCCATGCAAGCCGCTTCATCAAAGCTCATACATACAGTGAGTCAACAGGCTCGGCTGACTGTGACAGAACATAATTGGGAAACAGATGCTTAGCCATACGTGTGGCAGCATAGAGAGTAACACTGGTATTCACACTCTGAGGAGGCTGATTGAATGTCCTCTTTGGCTCATATTGTCAGGAGCTGTTTCTTTTCACATTGCTCTCCATAAAATTTGGGATTGATCAGACGCTTTTCAGCATTTTGAAAGCCATGAGTCAACATCCCCAGTTTTATTGGCTTTGTATTGATGTAATAAAGACCCTTGATTTGTCTGGGTTTTTTGGTAGAATTGTCTAGAAAGAAAGTGTTTTTTTGTGCCAGTGAGATAAGACAACACTGAACCCCTGTTGTGCATGCCTGCAGCATCTGTTTGATTTTCTGGGGAGAAGTGGTTTCCCTTGAGTGAGGATAACTACCTGAATCAAATCTACAATTAAAACTAACAGAGGTCCAACATCACTAACCACATCAATCTACACCTCTACATGGCCAATGATTTACCAGTACGTGTGGTGGAGTAAACAAAAATAACAGACCCAACTTTCTGTGATTCTGTGTGATTGAATAATTTATTTAAAGGGTGTTTGAGGTCATTCATTCTGTGAAATGTTGTACATGCTGGTGGGATGCTTTTTTTCTTGTTCAGGGAACAGCATAATTTCATTAAAATGTAGACTGGAGCATAAAAAACATGCAGTGAAGTGCAGAAAATGAAAGGGCGACCAGCTGAAACTATTTCAAGTGCTTTATAATGGAAACTGAAGTAAGAAAGACACAGAAGAAAATGGAAAACTTCCATCCCCAAAAGGATCAGGGAAGAGCCAAAAAACTCTGCAATGATTAGCTCCAGGACGGTGAAAGAAGGTCTGAGGGTCTATTATACACGTGAGGAATTTGAAGATGATCAGAAAAAAAAAAAAAAACATGAGACAAGTTCATTGAAATACATACCCTATAAATCCTCAAAATCCAACAAATAGGAGAAATTTTGGTGACTGCAGTTCTCAGAAACAGGGGTTTGAAGACACAGTATGAGTGCAGTGATTCACAGGGGGGCCAAGCTTCTGCTATAGAGTTTTAAACACAGACATAGTGCTGTTGCTTATTATTCTTTAAACCTCTTGAGACCTGGCATATGTGGACATTACATGTCTGCCTCTCAGACCTATTAAACTTCATTTTTTGAAACTTTGACCTATCAGCCACATTCAGGGATGATTCCCACGTCATCTTTTGGTGATATCACAACTTTACACCCATTTCAGTGAGAAGTGTAGTTAGGGAAAAAAACACTTAAAACTGAAAACTAGTAGCAATCTAATAACACTATAAAAAACACTTTCTGTGCAAAGACTAAACTTTGTTTCTATACTTATTAAATCAAAAATAGCAAGGAGAGAAAAAAGACACCAGACAAATGCTTGAATTTTAAAATTAAACTCAAAGATTCATTTCTCTCCTTCTGAAAAGCAAAAATCAAAGCTGATTTTTTTTCCCCATGTTTTGATGTGGGACAGTGTGTGCAGTGTTACTGGAGCATTTGTATATGTTGAAATGGAAGAAATCATCAAGATTTTGGGCTAAACTGACTTTTTAAACATGTTGCTAATGCTTTGAAAACAGCTCTAGAGCAGACACTGCTTTAATGTAGTGTAGTGTACTTAAAGCAAACCCAGCTCTCTCTTCAGCAGCTTGGATCAGTGTTCTGAAGCTCACACTGGTGTCACAAAGAGGGGCAGTGACATGTTGATCCAACATCACCCAGGTCTGCTGCTGCATCTATCATATTTGCATTTGACTCCTGGACTGCAGTCAGGAGAGCTTTGGAAATGATTTGTATTATGATTTTGTGATTTTCAGGATATTAGAGAAGGGGAAAGAGCCATTTCATTCAATGTTTGTGGTGTTTCCATGACAGCCTTTGAAGAAGTGCTCATCTCTACTGCGTTTCATAAGTTTGTGTCATTGTTGTTAGAATCAGGCACATCTTTAAATCCTCTGCAGGCTGAGAGCAGATCGGCGTGCTGTAAGCCCTAGTTTGGCTTCTTCACAGATCCGCCTCGGAGAAAACAGGATTAGCCCTGAGCTTTAGAGCCTGAATTGCGAGAAGCATGAAACAGAAATCGTGATCAATGCATACCGCTTTGAAAGCTGAATCCACAGCGACTGGTGAAGCTCTATAAAATGGTAAGACTGTTAATGAAAGTGTTGAAGTGTTGAATGAGTACCAACATGATTTAAAAACAAGCGGCAAAGATAGAAGCACATAAGTTTGCAAAAATAACTTATTCTTTGACAGCAGTTTTTGTGCTCTCAGCTCCAGTCCTACAATATGAAACCAAAAAGGGAGTGTTGAAAACTGCAGTTCATGGAGCATCACACTGCAGACCTGAAAAACAAGGCAACTGGACAACTTGTAGAGTTGGGGAGATGTTTCTCATCAAAGGAACATTGAACGAGAAAGGGAAGAGAGTTGCAAGGATATTAAAAAAAAAAAAAAACTGAGGAGGCAAACAGCAAATTGCTTTTCGCCCCAAGCCTGGAAAAAAAACAGTGTGGCAGAAGATGGTTCATCCCCAAGGACAAAACACCCAGACACAAACAGAGCCATGTGGTTCATGCTGTCCAATGCAGTGAGGAACGCTCAGACCTGAACATCACACAAACTCAACAACCACTTCACAAGAGTATGGCTCAACACAGGAGAGCCACCTCCTCAGGTCGGGACTGTCCACCTTCATTTAAAGAGCATATTTCAGGTTTATTCTATTTTTTATTTAACTTTAAGCATTGCTTGAAAGTGACTGTAAAATAAGTCAATTGTTAATTTCACATACTATACAACACAAAAAGGCACTAATTTAAAGGAGGAAGTGCCCATTTTCAGTATAGCTGTTAAAGGTGAAGTATGCAGGATTTTCCTTAAAAAATGAAGTGATGGGATTTTTAGACAAGATGAAGAGCAGGAAAAGGGCAGGATTAGGAGGAATTATGGGTAAAGGAGAGCAGAGAGCTGAGGTGTGAGGAGGAGAAACAGAGTGAGTCCTGGTGAGAGACCGGCGTTAGCTACAGGCTATGGAGCCTGATGCTGTTCGCATTAGCGCATTTAAAGTTTGAACTCAGAAACAGTAACTTGAAAAGTGCGTAGTAAGTTAAGGGTGCAGATCACAAACCAGTCCATTAGAAGGGAGTACCTTGTAAAAACGCCAAACCTGAACTAAGGTTTTCTGCGAGAGTGAGTGTGAGTGTGAGTGTCAGAAAAGAGACGCACTGGCTTCCGTGATATCGTATATTCAACAGACACTTTTTCTACCTGTTAAAATTCATATATCTACTAATCCATGGTTGGAAAATAAATAGATAAATCAAGACTTACAGTGCTCTGTCAGGATGAATCTCTGATAAATCCTTGTATACATCTGACACCTGGAGCCGGGCTGTGGCTGCTGCTGCTGAACCTGTCGCTGCCTCAGACCTCACCCCCATCATCTCACCTGTTCCTGGCTCCAGTATCTGATCCTGAACTCCATCATAAAACCAGGAACATGTCAGGAACAACCCCTGTTGCCACAAACGATCGCTTTTCTTTGACCGATGTAGAGATAAAGTCTCGTTTCTTCAGCTCTACAAAACGGACCCTAGCATGGAAGCTAACTCTTTCCCCCCTTTTGGGAAAGATTGACTCGATGTCCTGCTAAGTCGATATTTTTGCATCCAGCGTAATAGTGCAATATTGAACCATTCCAATGAACCAACTTAAAATCAAATAGATAACTTGTAGAAACACAACAAGCACGACTCACAATCCCCGCTCTTATTCACTACCTCCTATCATAAACATTGGATCAGAGCCAAGGCTTAGAACACCGTCCCCTTGATAACATCAAATGACGTGGGGATGGTAAAGAGCGACACTGAAAATAGCCTCTTCATTCCCTTAATTTGTGCCTTTTTGTCACAAATAGTTTTAAAAAAATCGGTGAATGACTTATTCTACTACCACTATACATATATTAAGTTTTAATAGAAACAAATTTAACCTGCTATACCTTTTTAAACCCTGTGTCCTATACCTCTGTGGAATTGTCTGACATGGTTTAGCAAGTTTTCAGGCTGCATTTTTTTTGGACTTCCCCCTCACAGCCGTATCCTCATTTGAGAGACTTTTTCCCAAATTTGAAATTCATTAAGGAATTCATTGTAATTTTAATCCTAATTTTAATGCTATTACTTTTGTATCACCTTTGTTCCAGTTTTTACAAAGTAAAAATAGCATTATCACAACATAGCATATAAATCAATTACAACCTTTTGGTTTGAGTGTTGAATGTTTCTTTTTGTTTCCTTCAATTCTTTTGATCCCTCCTTTTCTAATGTGGCAGTCTTATATGCAATCTATCTGTAAACTGCTCCAAATGGTTGGTTCTACAAATAGCACAATGATGAGCTCATCACAAAAGGATCTCCTAACAGCTAAAATAAACTGATTGTGTTTGCGGTCTAGCTCCGCACCATCAAGGCACTGGATCACATAGGTTTCCTTTAAAGTCAATCTGTCGACTCACACTGGATACGTTCTGTTGTGGTACTGCTGCTGCCTGGTCCGGCAGGTCGCAAGTGGTAAACAGCAATCCTATTTCTGCTGAATGCCGGAGCTGTGGCACATCAATTCAACATAGGGAAGATTGAGGGGTTGAGAGGGATAGGAAATAGTGCTTGGATACCAGCTAAAAAGAGGCTGTGACTTTCAAAATAAAACAAACAGTGTCCAAATCAGATTGTATTTAGCTTAAATAAGTCTTTAGCTTGAAGTCTCAGTATGTTTAAGCTCAACATGAATATGGACGGACTTATTAATGGAGTGGGAAGATGTGGGACCCCTCAGTCCTGTGACTATAAGTCTATCATTCATGTGGCTTGCCAATCTGAACACACAGCCGGTGTGAGGTGACAAAGGCCAGCAACATACAACAGAGTGGAGCTGGACCCCAAACATATCTGGTGTATTTCAGGCACTACTGGTTCCTGACACATGAGTAGGGTGGGCCTCAAACAACAAGGTCTGCTCACAGCTCCACCCCTGACACCCTCCTCTAGAGGAGGGCCAATCAGAGACAGTGGAGTTTGTGAAGCAGTAAGCATTAAAGAGACAGTAGCTAAAACGTGTATCAGACAGTGGTTGAAATTACCCTTTTCTAAAACAGCAGGGAGAGAAAAATAGAGACTTATTTGCACTTTAAATTATCTAAAGATATTACAGGAGCACCAGAAGGACAGAATTAGGACTGAAAAAGAAGCAAATTATATCTTCTTAAAGGAAATACACCAGACATTTGTTTTTGTTTGAGTGTTTCATAAACTGAAGTCAAAGACTGGAGACTTTGTTCGTGTTCATAAAAGCCTTTTTCTCTTCAATTTTGCTCACAAATTGGTTGAAAGCAATACATCTCCTCAGCATTGAGTCGGGTTGTTAATTGTGGCCTGTAGACTGCTGGTCCACTCTTCTTTAACAGTTGTGCCAAATTGCTGGATATTAGTAGGTTGGAGTGACCATGCTGCAACATTAAGTGGTGCTCATGGATGAAAGGCATAACAGGCCTTAGGGACCTTGTCGCAGTGCCTCTGCATGTTAAAAAAAAATGCTATCAATGAAATGCACCTGTGTTCGTATGTCTGCTCATACCATAACCCCAACGCAACCACTGGCCTCTCCATTCACAATGATGTCATCAGTGAACCACTGACCCTCATGACATCATAGATACTGTCTGACATCTGTCATGTACAATGCAAACAAGGATTCATCCTTGAAGACAGCACCACTCTAAAGTGTAAGACATCATACGTTATGAGTATTTGCCAAAATAAGATTGATGTGACCACAAACTGAAGTCAGGTCCAGAGTCCAATGAGGACAGGGAGCATGCGGAGGAGTGTCTCTGAGACACTTTTCCACAGTTTGTGCAGGAATTCTTTGGTTATGCCAATGATGGCAGGTCTCAGACCATCTTGGAGGTGAAGATGGTAGATGTGGAGGCTGGTGTGATTACTTTGCCTGTGTTAATGGGTTCTCATTCTTTTTTTCCTCTTTTTTGAATATCTATTTTCGGAGCTGACATTTTCTTTTGCAAATGGTGCAAATTTAAAGGATCCTACTGCCAATTACACAGCTAGCTCTTTGCAGACATTCACTTTTGTTCCCTCTGTTATATCTTTTTGGACTTCTGAATACTCTAAGCAGAGGTGAGAAAACCACACACCCTGGGTGAGGATGGTACATGGAATATATGACCTATTGCATGTTTCAACACAGGATCCCAGAGTCTGGCTGACATTATTCCCATACTGCATTCAGTCTCATATGTGATCAGTCTGTTGTCTGCCTGATTTAGTTTAGAGGGAAAGAAGGACAGAGGTTACAGTTATGAAATGGATCAGAACAGACAAGATGTAGAGTATGAAAATAGTTCAGGATGCACGATCAGAAATATTTGGGTCCATAAATGTTGTTTGAGGTTCAAATAGTCTGAATTTGAAAAAAAAAAAATACTGCTTAAATCCAGATCCGGATCCTGCCATAAAAACATCCAGACATACAGTATTTTGCCCATATTGCCCCCTAATGGACAACACTTTACTTGGTTGGAATCAGAGTTTGCTGATGTTTACGCAGCACGTAACACTGCAGAAAACTGAAAACTTATCATCTAGTATCAAACCTGAGGGATAAGTGAGCTTTGATTTTATAAGTGTGTGATGACGGAACAAGGATATACGAGCACACGCAGTGACTGTTTTTTTTTACAGAAATCACTGAAAGAAAGAGTTTAGAGCATTCATATGGTACTTTAACTGTTGATAAGTATGTCAAATAGGCCTGGTCATTTTCGCTGGATCACCCTCTTTGACCGTTTGTATGCTCCTGCCCTTTGTAAAGCCCTGGTGATTGCAGCTCACTCTGACAGCAGCTCAAAGCTTCCATCATGTATGATAAGACACATCAGAGTATTTATGCAGATAGCTCAGCCTCATGGGTAAATGTTTGGATGTGATTAGTATTTCAACTTGATGAAAGTTGATCACATCTGTTGCTATTTGCATAAATAATGTGGTCTTCTCTCTGCATGCATAATGTAAAACTCAGGAGAAGGTAACAAACAAAAAGAACTGCAGCTCAGCCAAGGCTTTTTTTCTAATTGTTCTGACTTTTTGTGGGCATTGGAGCAATACTGAAACCCTGATCAATGCTAAGAATTTAAAGCTGTGAAAGTGTCCATGTATCCCATGGCCAGGGGGTTTAAAATCTTCTTCATTGAAACAAAGCTCATCTGTCGAAGAGAAATACAGTCTGTATGTCTTCAGCTATCACTTAAAGGTGTCTGTGACTTCTTCTCGATTGTTGTCTGTTTCTTAACAGCAGCATCAGACTCTCATCACAAACTGAGCCCTTGAGGCTGCGAGCAGAGAAAGACCTGGAAGACCTGAGGACCCAGAGACAAGAAACCAGACAGGAAGTGAAGGATAACAGGGGGGATGTGATAAAAAGCAGGTGGTGTGGATGTCAGGTTCACATACTTAGTCAGAAATTAAATGCAGAGGCTCTGAGAGTGGTGATTGAGCAGGATGATGATTACCAGAGAACAGGGTGGTCAGGTACGTAATTTAGCACTCATCACTCATAACAAAGATCATAAATCATTCATCTCCACACCAAGCTGCCACACATTACGTGCTTCTCACGTGCTCTCAGCTCTGACAACACATCTTCAAAAAGCCTCCTCATCTGTATGTAAATGCACACAGCAGAGCATTCAGGAGTCTGCAATCTGCACACAAACCAGGAGTGGAAGTATTTGCCATAACAAAAACACACATACACTCCTTCAGGCCTTATCTGCGTTATTAATGAGCCTCTTTCTCTCTGCAGCAGTAGTTTGTTGTCCCCATTAAAACTTAGCTCTCTTTGGTTGCATTTGAATATTCAACATTAGTTTGTCAGACGTTTTCTTTCCATGCCTATGAATGAAAATTTAAGATAAGTTCTGACAGCTGTGTGTTTTGTGTGTTATGAACACAGAAGTGTACTTGTAGTGGATTGTGTGTAGTGTATGTGTAGATTTTTTTTTTTTTTTTCAGATTTAGAGGCCTGGTTGCAAATGAACTGCTCAGGTACACTGAGTAACTTGACTGGGTGGGTGCGTCCACAGGCACTGGTAAAGTGGCAGGAGTGAGGTGAGTGGAAAACAGCCCTAAAGCATATTCAAAGCTGATGTTTATCATACAGCAACAATATGAGGAAGGATAGAGAGGAGACAACGAGGAGGGGAAATGTACAGCTGATGTACGCCAGTTCCTGAAGTGGCGTGTAAATACAGACAGCTCAATCCTGCCTAGTGGACCAATCACAGGGTTCCATAACAATTTGATAGTTTAGTGTATGGATTTATGATCAAGTGGACAGAACCCTTTAATTTACTGGACAGTAAAAGAGGCAGCTTTGGCCTTTATGACTAATTTTTCAGGTCCCTGACAAATTGACAATAGGCGACCTTAAATAAATTTAAGATTTAAAATACAATTAAAAAATGATAAAATTATAATTACAGCAGGCCTAAACACTGGGAAAGGAGACATATGAGATGTGACCCAGTTGAAACATGCACAACCAGAGCATATCAAAGCAGTTCATCCAACAAAGGCAGGACTGGGAAAAACAGGGGACAAGAATAGACACGGAGGCCACATGTAAAGCACATGCAAAACATAAAATGTGTACACAAAATCAAGGCAGGCAACAACAATAACTATGTCATATTAAACACACATACACTAACTGGAAGGGGTTAATGTGCACAATTATAGATCCTATAAGCCATTAGTAGTTACATTTGGGAGGAAGTGCATATCAATCTACATTCATTGACTTCTGCATTGAAAAAAGCAGCCTCAGCCACACAGACCCACAGCATGGGGTGTTACATGGATTCACCGGGCTCCTCTCAATTCCATTTGAAAAAACATCTACAGCTTCAGATTCATTTGTACTATCCTTTAATAACTTTCAATTTTAGGTCTCAGTCTCTGCCTGGACCGGACTCTGACCACATAGTCCCATCAGAATGTGATCTAGTTTTTTTATACTATTTCATATGGAAAGACAAAACACAAAGGGTCTGATCTAAGATCTCAAGTAACGAACGCATGTGTGTGCAAACTAAAACAATACACGTGCTTTAAGTAAAGAAGTGGGAAGTTGTTGCAGGAGATCCACTGAGATTGTGTATGCAGTTGCAAACAGGTACAGAAGTAGTGCAGACCGCTCTATTTAAATGAGGGTTTCAATATGTTACAGTCTGTCTCCATGGAGAGTTTGGGAGGGCAGAGTGGCTTTAAATAAAAAATGAAGTTTTAAGCTATGAAGTTGGGAGAAATAAAAAATAGAGATTCAGTCAATGACATTATTCAGTGTTGTAGTCAAGTCCTCGTCGCCAAAATAAAATTTGCGTTGAGTCCGAGTCCTCTTCATCCAAGTCCAGTCCGAGTCCGAGTCCTCGTCATCTGAGTGGAGTCCAGGTGGAGTCCTCAGTACCTTATCCCAAGTCCTGCAAGAGTCCCTAGAGGAGAAAACAGGAACTCACCAAGTGGAGTACCTCGCTTTTTGTGTTTCAAAGTTGTTGAAACAAATTTAAGTTTGATAATGGAGGATTCATTTTGTGTATCACATGCCTTGTGAGGAGTTTTTTTTAAAGAAGGTGCTTTTATTTTGAAACAGCCTGCCAATCAAAAAGACGTGAGGTGCCTGCACTTCGCAGCACCAAATAGAGACAGAGGAATGTGTGGTGATTTGTAATATCCTGTAATTTACATGTAGCTAACAAGTTTAATGCCACAACCACCACAAGAAACACAGGAAAAAGACCTTCAAGTTCTCCCAGGATCCTCTCTGTGAAGGAGGCATCACTCGGTCGTCTAGAGGCTGAATATCACCGCAACGCCCATCTTCTTGTTTTTCTGACTGTGCAGTGTTTTTCTGTTTTGAGATACAAATCTCCCTGTTCACATAGTGAAATCGTAGCTCTGATTTTGCAAGTTCCAGAAGTAAAATATTCTAAAACACACAACCTATGGCTCTCCCTCTGACATCTTGCCCCACTGAAGAAGATGCAACGTGTATGCAGGTAAACAAACACGTTTCAGCCGCAGCCTAAAAATTCGGACCTTAAAACAGAGAAATGAAAGATAAAACTTAACAAAGTATGAATTGAGAAATTACCTCGAGTCAGACTCCTGGACTCAAGTACTACAACACTGGCACTATCATATATTTTTAATCATTATCTTTATTATCTTTGGTTTTCTGTTCTCTGGTGGCTGTTAAAGTTCAGTTTTGTATGTTTGTTTCAAAACCTCAATATTTGAGTTCATTCATGTTTTTTTTTGTTTGTTTGGTTTTTTTTGGAGTGTGTGTGTGTGTGTGTGTGTGTGTGTGTGGGGGGGG